>JAAXYX010001531.1:0-22371 GCA_036851915.1 Ptenothrix huangshanensis | reverse complement strand
CAGTTTTTTTAGAATGGACACAAAAACGACGCAGTGTCTTTAAATTAACATGTAAAACACGGAACTTTTTTTATAAATTACAATATAAATAAGAGATGCAGTTTCGTTAAGTATTTACATTACAACTGATGAGATCAAGTTTTCTTAGGGCCTACATACACACAAAATAAAAACAAAGTGCGTTTAGGGGGTGGCTGCTTACCATGGATGTTTGTATTTATTGGTCTTAATGGCTGCAGAACTTAAAGGTTCATTTTCACTTCACTTTAGCTTCAAAGTTAATAGGAAAGTACAACTTTGTTGTAACTCTTAACATATACGATAATTATGGCTAGAATTCAAAGTACTATTTTAGCTTTAGCTTGGACAATAAAGGAAATTAAAATCATCCTTAACTGTCCATTAATTAGAATATCCAACGCAAGCGGCTACTTCGAACAGTGCCAAGGATTTGCTGTTAGTTGTTACTTGTTTTCATGTACATATAAAAATAACAAGGAAGGCGACCAGAAAGCATGAAAAAGATTTCAAAGCATTTGTATGGTGGTCGCGAATATTTTAAAGCTTTTGACAACCTACCTACCTACCTAGGCCAGAAATGCACAAAAACGTTTTAAAAAGTATAAAAAGCATTTTGAGTAAACAATTAAAGCTTTGTAGCATTTGTAAGCCTAAAAAGCACGATTTAAGCATTTTAAGCCACATTTTAAGGCTTTAGGAATTTTCTTTATAAAAATCCAGATTCTCGAAACGTTTTTTAAAACATTGTAGATTGTAGCTTCTGTAAGCTGAAGTAATAAGGGGGCCTTAAAAAAGTTTTAAAGGGCCTTAAAATACTCAAAGTAACTTCATATTAGGATTTCAAGGGATCAAAAAAATATTTAGAGTATTTTCACACTAAAAACGCATTACGTCCAATTACAAAAGCATGTTCGAAAGACATAAAAAGCATTTTGAATTGAAAAAATCATAATACCACCATACTTTTAATATTTTACCGACGCCGTCCATACGACAAGGATGCACAAGAAAATAAGTTGAAATTGGAAAGTTTTCATTTCGACTATTTGAATGATGAGTACAGAGTATGAGTTAATTTGTCCACAGTAAAATGCCCCTTGAAACTGGCCTCACGAAAATAAATTCTTGCTAAAACCCTGTCGCTATGCTGTAATTATACAACGTTAGTAATGGAATGTCGATTGTAATTAAAATATGCAATTATCAAAACTATTGATGTTGATAAGACGAATAGATGATTAGGAATTGAATGCATTTATTCAATTTCGGAGATTTTTATAAAGATTTTTTGAAAAAATCTTTATAAAAAACTTTTTGACTAATGAAAACTAATTGATTGTTTCCATTCGCTCAGATGACTGTTAAGAAACAGGTTAGGGTACGCAGGTGACCAGACAGTGAATTCCACAGATGACATTAAATGATATTGAAATGCTTTAGGGGAGCGGTCATAAATAAATGGGCTTTTTAGCGTATGCCAATTGTTTAACCCCTCGTTGTCACGTTTTTGTCACGATGGGAACCTCCCCCTCTTCTCTCTGTCACTTAACGGTAGCGTATACATGTATATCTCGATTTATGAAATGGAAAAAATATAACTTTTTTATCTCTAATACATTGTTTTTTGTTTTACTCTTTCCATGAAAACTTAAAACCTTTAATCATATAAGTTATATAACTGAATTTAAAATTTTGGGAAGGTTTTAAGCTTTTGTTAAAAAACAGGAAATTGCAAATTTAGTTCTCAGAAAATCTTGAGAAGTCGATTTTTGTCGGGCAAATAAAATTTTACCATTAATTCTTATTGTGAGATACACTTTTTGTCCAAAACATTGTACATTTTTTGTAATAATCGCAAACGTTTGATGTTCTAATAATGTTCAATACGAAACATTTATTTTAATGCCGTGAACTAAACAATATTAGGTTATGTAGCCCGGTAGCCTAAAGCTAGTAATTACACAGTAACGTGTGAGATATATTTAGGTGTTTTCGTGAATAAAAATTTACAGCAACTCACTAAAATTGTTTAAAAAGGTTGTCGTTGCAGTTATTTACGAATATAAACTCATTGAAAGTGCATTTTTATGCATAATTAACCGTTTAAAAGTTTTTGCCAGTTTTGGCCAGTTTTTGCCAGTTTTTGCCACTTTAGGACACTCTCTTGTTCTTGTCACTAATTTTTAGAAAAGTGGCATTTACCGAACTCTGGTTCTTGCTCATGTTGTACACTAAAAGTTATAAAAATAATACACCAAATGCTAAATTGACTAATAAAATATATGAATATTTTAATTTATTAACAGTTAAGGAGCGTATAATCTGGTATGCAAGTAAACTCTTATTTGCTTGGGGTAGTTATGGATCCATCATCTCAGATATAAATAGTACAATTGTCCTGAAGCGATTCCTCAACACGCGTAAAACCAATACATTCTATTTTGTCTATCCATTGATAAAGTGTAGTTGGAGCAAAAAAATGTACTGTATAATATGGCTACTAAGTTTAATGTACTCCCTGTTGAAATCAGATCAATATCAAATACGTTCTCGTCCTTTTGTGATCTTTTGAAGGAACATTTATTATGTAATCGTGTTGATGGTGTAACCTAGTAATAAGTTTTAATATGATTTATTTACCTGTTGAAATCAGATCAATATCAAATACGTTCTCGTCCTTTTGTGATCTTTTGAAGGAACATTTATTATGTAATCGTGTTGATGGTGTAACCTAGTAATAAGTTTTAATTTGATTTATATCCTTAATTTGATTTTTCATGTTCATGAAATGTAACCTACTGGAATAGTGAATGAATTTGCCTTCAGTATTATAGTTGATTTAACTGATAATGTATTGTAATACTGAATTTGAATCTTGATTGTCCAATCCTAAAAGAAATGTATCTTGCTTCTTAACTGTCATGAGTTTATTCTAACACTTGTGTTTTGCTCAAAAATGACAATAAAGCCAATTAAATTAATTAATTAATTTTCGAATACTATCGAATAATGTCAGTCTATGTAACAGGATAAATTAGTTTCTTCGTCATATTAATTTATTCGGAATGCACAGCACTTTGGATGAAAGCAAGCCAAGGATATACGAATTAGAAAGCATTTGGTGGGATTCGACAGATAAGTCGAAAAGAAGCACTCAAAATTTATGATAAACTTCAGGTTGTCGGTATAATGGCAAATATTAGCTTTTCACCTGCTATTTTTCCAACATTTATAGTCATCATCATTTTATTATTTACTGTAGGTCTGTATGGAACAGTTATGCTCTATAGTTATTTCCGCTCTCCTCTATTTGTTGTTTTTCCAATGTGGATTTACTGTGGCTTTCTCCTAGCGTATGTACTTTGTAATTTAGCCGGGAACGTTAATTATTGGTCCCATAAATTTCTCATAAGTTGGTAAATAGAAGGGTCAGAACGAAGAAGCGTGTTTCAAAAGATTGAGGGATTAAAAATGAAAGCTATGAGACCATTAGGGTGCAAAGTTGGGTCGGTGTTAATAATCGAGCGGACTTATTTTCTAGTCGTACTCGTGATTGTTTCTAATTTAACAATTAATGTTATGCTACTGCATTTGTATTTAAACCTCATCGGAGTACTAAGTAGCGTTAGGTACTTTTAATTATTATTTCTGATATCAATTGCAATTATTATAATTATTGGTTTGGTTTTTCATTAGTGGCATTTGACTGCTATGTAGTTAAATGTGGCTCTGTCTTGCTACATTTCTAATTAATGTCAATTCAAGTGGTTAATGTGGTTCCGTTATTTCTTCTTGTTTTTGCTTGCATTTGTTATGATGATATGTCTTATCTTACGATTCTTTCAAAAAGGTAATTGTAATTAGGCATGAAGTTACCACCCGTCATTTGTGTTTTCAAAACTCGCTGCTTTGACACTTGTCAATTTCAATAATTTTTTATTGACGTCGTTTTGTTCGGTAGCAAATTACGGTACGTTGAGCGACAGCTTACACAATTAATTCTGCCCCTGTCGTTTAGTAATTTCTGTCGAAACAACAAAGAAATAAATTTCTGTTTCTCTATGTGACAAATATTATATGCTGTTGTCTACATTTTACATAAATATTTATTACTATTATTAGATTATGGTTGGTAATATTGGTGCTTGTGATTAGACTATAATATACGTTAGAGAACCGAGCTAGACACAAAACTTGTTTAGTATTCGTATACATATAATAAAATGTTCGTACCTAGCAATTTTACATGGAAACTTTGTTAGCTTTCTTTGTTTTTCTTACCATAATTGCATAGTAATTAAGTTTGAAAAACACTAGTTTCTAGAGTAGAGAAGATTATAAGGCGCGCCTATGGTATTCGGTTAGAATAAAAAATGGGCAAGGGACATTTTTGGTGGCTTTGTCTCCGGCACAGAGGTTCAGAAATATACTTTCTTCCTAAGCAGATCCTTAATTTGTACAATTCGTCTGTACGATTTAAAACCTTATAATTTTCCAAGCTGCTAGGTCTTTAGAATGGCCGATTTTTCCACTTTGGTGAGAAAGCATCTGGTTCAGGCAGTCAGCGTATCTTCTCTCCTAGCTGCAATTCCATACTATTGGGATACGAAAACGAAAGCGTTTGCGGTAACTCATGGAAAGTTCCGCAGAGTTCTCTTCACTTTAGAATTTGTACTGTACAACTGCTACATGATGTTCTTACTGCTTTCATTTGCATGGTATACTTGGATAAGCGATTCATTAGATTCAGCCAAAAACGCAGGAGTACTTCAGTACGCTCTCAGCGTCTACAGTGCGCCACTAATTGTGCAGTGGAACATTTACCGTCATTATGGAAAACACCACTCGATGTGGAACCGATGCATTGCGGTCTCTAATAAAAGTGAAAGGCAAGGAGCGTACGATAAACACCTTGCGTCTAAATATGGGAAAAATGGAGGGAAGTTCCACGGACCAAAGTTTCATAGAGTGCTCCAGGTTATAGTTGCCTTGGGGTGTATAGTAAGTCTTATGAATTTGGGATCGATTATTCGAAATCCAAATTTGCCTAACATGCTAACTTCTGTAGTCCCTGGAGTAAAGGAGGTTTCAAAGGTGAAACTCACGCCGTTGATCTTGAGCCAAGTAGGAATCATGGTGTATCAGTGGACCACCGTCTATCTGAGTACGAGTGACATGCTTACATATTGCTTTCTTATTACATCATCGCTTCAAGTACTTAGGTAATTTTTATATCCCAACTTTTAGTACCCTAAAATATTTATATTTATGTAAATGTGGCTCAAAAACTTCTCTGATGCTTCACAGGCGGTCTGAAAAAATCAAGAGTGAGACCAACTTCATGAAAGAATACCGGAGTTTGCAGATTCTGCAAAATAATTACGACGCACTAAATTCCGAATTTATTGTTCACGTTGAGGTTGTTATTACAGTTAGCGCTGTATACGGCATTTACACTGGTATTCGCGCAGAGGGTTTGCAAGGAGTACGATCATTCATCATGGGCTGCTCATCCGTGTGGTTTCTACTCAGCCTCTTTATCAAATTAGCTGAGGTTTGGGAGAAATCCAGCAAAGTTTTGCATTCTTATAAATGTGGAAGGAATTCGTTGGTGATGAGGAAATTCATGGCATCGGTGCAACCAATTCGAATTCGAGTGGGAAGCTTCTTCTACGCTGATCGAGGACTGGTGCTCACAATTGCAGGAATCATCATTCAAAATACTAGTTCGTTGCTTTTGGCAGAATAAGCAAGCATAAACTTTATTTTTGCACATTGTATTCCTATACTTTACTTATGATTGTAGCATTTTAGAAAAGTGAAGCAAAATACAGTATATGTAAAGGTCTTCACGATTTTACATTACAAATATAAAAGGCAGACCTTCACACTTTAACTAATTCGAGGACCCTGATTACAATTACCATTATGCTACTGCATTTACTATTGATTTAAACCCTTTGGAGTACTAAATGGTGGTTAAATTTTATTTATAGACCGGTTACTCATTTTATAGTGTTTTCTGTTTTTCTTAGTTGCTTTTCACTGCTCTTAATGAGAGCGACGGTAGCGCTGATTGGCCTTGTTACGTTTTTAATTAATTTGAAGATAAGTGGTTACGTTTTATGTCATTATTTTCTTGCGTGTTGCAATCATTTTTAATGATGATGGTTTGTCTTACGATGTTTTTAAAATGGCGCAACTACAGCAAATTACCCGACGCCATATGGGCTGGCAATATTCCTTCGTTGATGTTTATCAATTGCAATGTTTAAGAGATGATGTTTTGTTCCGGAGCAAATTGCGGTGATATTTTGTACGAATGCCATCACCTTTAAATGGATTACCGTGTTCTAGTCCATTACGTCAATTAGAATTTGTTATCATAATGAAGGTGAAATAGATTGTGACACCCATCTCTGAAAAATATCATTTTCTATTGCCTACATTCCATGTATCGTAAAACTTCTTAAGGAAGCCAGTCTCTAAAGCTGTTCGGGTTTTTTTACCATTGAACGTTTAGGAAGCCGGATCCCAAAGGAAGCCGCCCTCGAAAAAAAACCCTGTCTCTAAAGATGGAAGGGCTCATTTCTATAGCGCTTTATTTCCACTATTAGCATGACTTGCGTCACCGAAACCAATGCATGCTGATTGATTTTGAGCCAACATTTAGCCGCTACGTGCAATCGAAATATTGCCGGTTCGAGTATTTCATCAATTTCGTTCTGTTGTAAACCACACGATTTGGATACAACATAAATCGAAAAAGTTATTCTTAAAAGTTTACGTTAGATTCATTAAAATTTTCATCTGAAAAGAAATCAATTGAACTTTGATAGAAAGTGTAATATTCTGTTTTAGCAGTTTAAGAATTTACAATCATAACAGATGTTTGAAGGAAAAAGGAAGCCGGTCTCTAAAGTTAGCTGGAGGTAAACACCAAAGTTTTGAAAGGAAGCCCGGGCTTTCTTTATAAGTTTCACGGTACTGCTGTTCGGTAATGGTCTTTAATATTGCTGATTGTTATACACATAATTACACTGATAAAACATAGGTGGACGAAAAATTGTGTTTTGTGTTGATGTATGTAGTTATACCAGCAATTGTCACATGGAAAAATTATTGTATTACCTCACTTCATTTTTCCTACCAAAATTGCATAGTAATTGATGTGCTTCATTAATTTCTGGTGTAACTAAATCATTGTGAATTTGGTGACACGTACAAAGGTACCACGTTAAAACTAAGCAATTTTCAGCCAGGAACAAACAAGTACTGTGCTCACGCTATATAACGTACCTCTACTTAAAGTAATTACTCCAAAAATTACCCTACTCCCTATGCCGTGCATTATGCTTATTACTCAATGTACACAATATACATTATAAATATTACTCTCCGCTTACCGTACCGAAATTACCTGTCCCAAAAAGTACGCTGTAAATACCAAGAGAGCACCGTATAATTTACTGTAGAGAGTGGAGAAATTCTTTGAGCACTTGAAGTACGTTATATCGCAAGAGCACTGTATAGGTGTTAGGCTGCACCTTAACTGATTTTAAGAAGTATCAAGATGGTGTTTTGTACTAGTAGGTTGAGAAGACTCATCGTCAGATGCACCAATTTTTATTGTGTACTCAACAACATAAAGAGCATCATCGTGAATAATGGTTAAACCTATTAAACAAGGAGTGTTGCAGGTCTTGTGTTTACATCTTCCTAAAAATCTGACCGGAACTACAATACAATCACAATGATCAGCCCAATATCTTTAAAGACATTAGCAAATATTAACAAGTCAGCAAACAAGTTGAACCTTTTTGCGATTTATTGGGATTCAAAGTCTTCAGCAAAAGCAGTCGAAAAAAGGAAAATGAAACATATTTTTTCGGTGCTTAGCTTTCTAATTTTTGCAGTAGTACAAATTAATTTATTACTAAGCCTGTTTCAAGCAGTTGGAACCCAGGACTACTCACAAATTGCAATCGATGGGTTATTTGTTATTGGTACTACTTCAACCTCCATTGTCTATTTTGCCACGTTAACTCAACGACAGCAGATGACATGTTTTATAAATAGCCTGATTCAACTTGACGCATATTTAACCCGTAAGATAAATTATTTTGCGTAATGTGATCAATTCTTATTAAAAACCACTTTTTCAAATTTTAAAATTCCACATTGAAAGTTTTTTTTCCCTTCAGGTAAATATTTTGGATGGACTCGTCCACAAACTAGCAAAGTATGTGATTACATACTTCTATCATGCGGTTACAGTTATCCTCTACTTGTTGTTCCTTTTTCATCTTTATTTCTTTTACAACCAGAAAATAGCCGCTATCTTTACCGCTTTATTCCTGAGAACCTCAAGTCACCCGTAACCCTACTTTTATATCTGCTATTTGAGTATTATCGAATATTGTCAATTGCCGTTTCTGGATTAATTTGTTTTCTATTCATGTTGATTTATTCGGAATGCACAACACTTTGGCTAAAATTTGCTAGAAAAGGGTATGCAAATCAGAAAGCATTCGGTGGAAATCGACATATCAGTCGGAGAGAAGCACTTGAAATTTATGATAATCTTCAGGTTATTGGTATAATGGCAAATGTTGGTTTCTCATCAGCCATTCTGCCAACGTTCATTGTACTTATCATTTTGGTGCATACTTTAGGTTTCTACGGAACATGTATGCTCTACAGCTTCTTCCATTCCCCCCTCTTTGTTATTTTTCCGTTAATGATTTACTTTGGCTTTGTTGTCGAGTATGTAATTTGTAATTTACTCGGAAACGTGAATTATTGGTCACAAAAATTTCTCACAAGTTGGTTCATGGAAGTGTCAGGCAAGACAAGCGTGATTCAAAAGATCCAACGGTTGAAAATGAAATCTTTGAGACCCATTGGGTCAAAAGTTGGTTCGGTTTTTATTATCGAGCGAACTTATTTTTTGGTGATAATTGTAATTGTTTCTAATATAACTATTAACCTTATTCTTCTTCTTCATTGAGTAGATTTTTTTGTAGTTGGTTATATTATTGGAGTTACCCTTTCGGTGCTCTCCGGTCTGCTGTGGTTTCATTTCATCCTGAAAATGGAACAATATACTGCAAAGGGACATTTAGTTGTTAAGTTCGAATAAAGTTTGAATTAGTAGTTTTATTTAGTATACAGAAGTTCCAAAGAATCCCTAAAACACCCTAGTGCATTAAAAGTGTTTGAAGTTATTTAAAATAAAATATTCGCGCATGATTGTCGTAATTTGAACACACATATATTTTGTCCTGATGTTCTCGCGTATGCCAATAACTACGTTGGCAATGGAATAATTAAAGTAGTTGTGACTGGTAAATAACAATCAGAAGGCATTTGGCGGAATTCGCCCGATTATTCGGAACGAAGCACTCAAAATTTACGATAAATTTCAGGTTGTGGGTATTTTGGAAAATACAAGCTTCTCATCTGCTATTCTGCCAACATTTATATTTTTTATGATTTTTGTTCATACAGGTTTCTACGGTACATTTAAGCTCTACAGTATCTTTGCTTCTCCCCTCTTTATTATTTTTCCTCTCTTGGTTTACTTGTGCTTTCTTGTCGAGTATGTAATTTGCAATTTACTGGGAAACGTGAATTATTGGTCAAAAAAATTTCTCAGAAGTTGGTTCATATGTAGAAGTCTCAGGCAGGACAAGCGAGATTCAAAAGATCCGACGGTTGAAAATGAAATCTTTGAGACCCATTGGGTCAAAAGTCGGATCTGTTTTTATTATTGAGCGTACTTATTTCTTGGTAATAATTGTGGTTGTTTGTAATGTTACTATTAACCTAATGCTTCTTCATTGAGTAGACTACTAGGTATGTATCAGTCAGAGTGCTGGATGTTTAGTAGTTTAAATTATTTGTTATCCGTTTGGTGCTCTTAAGTCCGTTACTTTATTTTATCCTTAAGGTGTTACAACATGCTGCCAAGGACAATTAAGTTGTAAAACGAAAGTAGAGTTTAAAATAGTAGTTTGATTTAGCAAATAAGTCCTAATGTTTTACTAATGTACGCTAACTCATTGGTTAGGTTTAAAAATATTTAAAATAAAATACATAATTGTAAGGTGAATGAAGTTTTTGTCTCCTTTTGAAATAGACTTAAATGTATTTTATCCTTAAACCCGCATCAGTGGTGAATTTTAAGCGTCGAATATTTTGCATTTTCTGCAGATTTTTTATCTCCGCATGTCTCTGTTTTCGTGCTGGCAATGAAGGTAAACAACATAAATGAGTTTGGCAATTTTCGCGCTTTTAGACATGGAGGGACAAAAAAAACGACCACGACAAGTAATTACCTAACAAAACGCATACACGAGCGCTTATGAACCTTTTATTTGGTGTGATCAGACAACACGCCAGGGCAAACATTTGCCGCTACCACAACAAAATTTAATTGGCTTGTCAATTCCTTGGCAAAGGTTTTTCCAAACACGTGACTTTTGGTGAATAAGTGCGGCTTTCAGAGCCAAAAGTAAATTCGATGAACAAAGTCCAAGAGTGTAATTTCGTTGCCTTGCCATTCCTTTGGTAAGAAAGACACGGAAAAACGATGCATGACATTAAAATAGACGTGAACAACACTTTTTTTAAAAAAATTGGTAGCGCTGCGAGCTGTATTACGGGGTTGGCAGGTGTTGAAAAAATTAAAAAAGGAACGGTTGAAAACTTTCTTCAGCCATTACTAGAGTAAGGGTCGGAAAAAACAGTGCTGCACATGGTTAAAACACATGTTTTGAGGTTTTAGGAAAAAATAATTAAAATGGTGAATTTTCCTATTTTTCATTAAGGGTAACCAACGGCTATGACAGGGTTGCTAATTTTGTCTTGTTGATAAGATTTTTCGAGGGAAAGTGTAAAATTGTATACACGAGAAAAGTACACAAGACTACTAATTTGGAAATTTGAAAAGCAAAGTTTTAACGCGGTGGGCGGGTTAGAATATTAAAAACCAGTTGCCTGAGGATGGTTGATAGTTAGTATTTGTCCATGAATGTAGTATTTTGTCCACATCGGCTTTCGCTTACGACTTGTAAGTGACTCCTGCATCAATATTTAGATTATGGCAAAATTTTCCGCAAATATTTTGAAGTGCGGATCACTAATAATTACAGCGCGCATTTCAAAACACATATAATTAGTTGAAGAAAGCAGTGGCCTCCAATAGAATGCGGGTTACTAATTGAGCAAGTTTGTGAGCTTGTACTCGTATTTTTGGCTACCGCTATCCGATCCTTTCAATAGATTTCCCTATGCCGCTTTATTTATTTTATAACCAGGAAACGGTCGATCTCTGAGTCTCCGTACCATTTTATTTCCGGAAGATTTCAAACTTCAACAACATACTTAAAAATAATACTTCTATACTTGCTTTTTGAGTAATTACTATCGAATATTGTCGGACTATTATAACAGGTTTAATGAGTTTCTTTGTATTAATTTAACGAATACAGACAAGTGGGAAAGAAGCACTAAAATTTTCTAACAAATTTCGGGTCATCGGTATAATGGCACAAATTAGCTTTTCATCTGCTATTTTTCAAACAATTGTAGTAATCATCGTTCTAGTGCTTACAGTAGGTCTATATGGAAGATTTAGGCTCTGCAGTTTCTTCCGCTTCCCTGTCTTTGTAGTTTTTCTCTTGTTGATTTGCTTCGGCTTTCTTCTCGAATATGTATTTTGTACTTTATCCGGGAACGTTAATTTTTGGTATCATAAATTTCTCCAAAGTTGGTTAAACGAAGATTGTTTTTAAATATTGACCACTACGCTGCAAAGGTAGATCGGTGTTTATAATTGAGCGTCCTTATTTTCTAGTCGTACTTTTAATTGTTTCTATTACGTATTACAATTAACATTATGCTACTGCATTGACTGTTGATTAAAACTATTTGGAGGACTAAATTTTGGTCGCTTTTTTAAATTTATAGACGGGTTACTAAGTTGATAGAGATTTATGTTTTCCCTAGTGGCTTTTCACTGCTCTCAATGTGAGCGGCGACAGTGTTGATTGACCTTGTTACGTTTTTCATTAATTTGAAGATAAGTGGTTACGTTTTATTTCATTATTTTCTTTCCTGCTGCAATCATTCATAATTATAATATTTTGTCTTACCATGTTTTTAAAATGGCGCAATTAATTACGTAAAATTACCCGAAGCCATATGGGCTTGCAATATTCCCTATCATATCGTATATCAATTACAATGTTTTAGAGATGATGTTTTGTTCGGGAGCAAATTGCGGTGATATTTTGTGCGAATTCCAATACCTTTAAATTGATTACCGTGTTCTAGTCCATTACGTCGATTGGTAACTGTTATCATAACGACGGTGAAATAAATCGCTACTTCCCTCTCTGAGAAATATTATTTTCTATTGCCTAAATTCCATGTATCGTAAAACTTCTAATTGTGTTTTGTGTTGATGTATAATTATACCAGCAATTGTCTCATGGAAAAATTATTGTATTGCCTTATTTCATTTTTCCTACCAAAATTGCGTAGTAATCGATGTGCTTTATTAATTTCTTGCGAAACTGAATCATTGTAATTTTGGTGAAACGTACGTACAATGGTACCACGTTAAAACTAAACAATCTTCAGCCAGGAACAAACATGTACAGTGCTCACGATATATAACGTACCTCTAGTGTCACCGTGAATAATGGTATCAATAGCAAATAAAGTGAACTCATATTAACAGTCCTAGTAGTGAATACAAATAGGTAGTGAACACTAGAAACTATTCGTACCTCAATGGCAGCGTTTGTGTTAATCCGTATACGCAAGTATTTCATGCAATTACAATTATGTAATTTATTTATTTATAGCTAATAAACTGCTACAAAAGCTATCCAAAGCATTCTGATGCTGAACACTTACTACATATATTACCATAACATACAAAAATCCACTTTGAAGGATATCTAACCTCGAAACGACTATTAAACAAAGAGTGTTGCAGGTCTTGTGTTTACATGTTCCTAAAATTCTGATCCGAACTAAAATATAATCAAAATGCTCAGCCCATTGTCCTTGAAGACATTAACAAATATTAACAAGTCAGCAAACAAGTTGAACCTTTTTGCGATTAATTGGGATTCAAAATCTTCAGCAAAAGCAGTAGAAAAAAGGAACAGGAAACATATTTTTTCGGGGCTTAACATTTTAATTTTTGCAATAGTACAAATTAATTTATTACTAAGCCTGTTTCAAGCAGTTGGAACCCAGGACTACCCACAAATTGTAATCGATTGGTTATTTGTTATTGATACTACTTCAACCTCCTTTCTCTACTTTGTCACTTCAATTCAACGACATCAGATGACATGTTTTATAAATAGCCTGATTCAACTTGATACACATTTAACTAGTAAGATCAGTTCATTTACATTATATAATTTTTTTTATTAAAAACCAGTTTTTCGAATTTTAAAAGTCCACATTGAATTAATTTTCTTTTTCCAGGTAAATATTTCGGAAGGACTCGCCCAAAAACTAGTAACCTATGTGATTTTATACTTATATCACTCGGTTACGGTTATCCTTTAATTGTGATTCCTTTTTCAGCTTTGTTTCTTTTACAACCACACAACAGCCGCTATCTTTATCGCTTTATTCCTGAATGTCTCAAGTCACCAGTATCTTTGATTCTATATCTATTATTTGAATACTATCGACTATTGTCAATTAACGTTTCTGGATTAATTTGTTTTCTCTTTATGTTGATTTATTCGGAATGCACAGCCCTTTGGCTAAAATTTGCAAGTCAAGGATATGCAAATCAGAAAGCATTCGGTGGAAAACGGCAGTTGAGTAGGCAAGAAGCACTAGAAATTTATGATAAACTTCAGGTCATGGGTAATATGTCAAATGTTAACTTCTCATATTACATTTTGCCAACGTTTATTGTTTTTGTTATTTTAGTTCATACTTTAGGTTTCTACGGTACATTTAAGCTCTACAGCTTCTTCGGTTCTCCCCTCTTTGTTGTTTTTCCGCTAATGATTTACTCTGGCTTTCTTGGCGAGTATGTGATATGTAATTTACTCGGAAACGTTAATTATTGGTCACAAAAATTTCTTAGAAGTTGGTTCATGGAATTGTCAGGCCGTACTAGTGTGATTCAAATGATCCAGCGGTTAAAAATGAAATCCATGAGACCAATTGGGTCAAAAGTTGGATCGACTTTTACTATCGAGCGTACTAATTTACTGGTTATAATTGTAATTCTTTCTAATATTACTATTAACTTAATGCTTCTTCATTGAGTAGACTGTCGAATAAGTATCATTCCGAGTTCTGATTTGTGTTTAGTACATTATATTACATATTCCAGTTAACCGTTTGGTGCTCTCGGGTCGGCTGTAAAGTTAAATTTGTGTTAAACATTAATAGTGTTTGAAAGTATTTAAAATAAAATATTCGCGCATAATTGTAGTAATTTGTCCACATATAGTTGTCCTGATGGTCTCGCCTATGTCAATAGCTACTTTGGCAATGGAAAAATAAAAGCAATAGTGATTAGTAAACAACAATCTGGTTAGAAAAAACCTAATTACTTCTTCAACAGATGAGCTTTTAAAAGAAACGATGTACTTATAATTACAAAATAAAAGCAGCAATAATAGTGCAAGACAAGTGCTGGATTTTCCTTTTTTTGGTTTGCTGTATGTCTTATCTTACGATTTTTTAAAAAATGTAATTATACATGAAGTTACCACGCGACATTTTTGTTTTAGAAACTCGCTGCTTTGACGTTTGTAAATTGCAAATATTTAGAGACGTCGTTTTGTTCGACAGCAAATCGCGGTACGGTGAGCGACAGCTTACATAATTAATTGTGCCGCTGAAGAAGCTTCTACGCTGATCGAGGACTGGTTCTCACAATTGCAGCAATCATCATTCAAAATACTAGTTTATTGCTTTTGGCAGAATAAGCAAGCATAAAGCAATTATTTTTGTACAATGTAATAATTCCAATACTTTACTGATGATTGTAACAATTCAGAAAAGTGAAGCAAAATACATCATGTGTAAAGGTCTTCACTATTGTAGAGTACGAACATAAAAGAAAAAGAAAGACCTTCAGCCTTCCCACTTTAACTAATTCGAGGTTTTATAAAGGTTGTATATTCATCAAACTCTAACAAACAGGTTATCGGTAGTATATTAAACATTAGCTTTTCATCTGCTATTCTGCCAACGTTTATTGTACTTATCATTTTACATGGGAATATTGTCAAGTGTTCACACGATTTTCAAACAAATGTGACCAAAACATACTCTTCGGACACCTGGAAGTCCAACTGTGAAAAAAATTTACAAAAACTCGATTCTTTAATATTGTTACATGATTACACCTTTTTTGTTCAGAATTTCTTAGGGATTATTTTGTCAACAGTTCCAATTAAATCTGACCGCTAGGAGTCGAGATACGTATATTGGGTCATAGGTCCCAATTATCCACATTTTAAAAATTCAAAATTTTGTCCTGGCCACACAAACAAAATGTGTGGGCAAATGATAGGTCTACATACATATATGGAATAATAAGTTTCTTCCGCTTCCCCGTCGTTGTTGTTTTTCTGGTGTTGATTTACTTTGACTTTCTTTTTGAATATGTATGTACTCTGCAATTTAGCCGGGAACGGTTATTTTTGGTCTAATAAATTTCTCAAAAGTTGGTTAACAGAAAAGTCAAGACGCAGGAGCATTTTTTAAAAGATTGAGCGGTGGAAAATGAAATTTATGAGACCATTATGCTTTTAAGTTAGATCGGTGTTTATAACCGAACGGGCATCTTTCCTAGTCGTACCTTAAATTGTTTCAATTATTACAATCAACATTATGCTACTGCATTAACTTTTGATTTTAATCCTATCAAGTGCTAAATTTTGGTGGGTATTTTAAATTATAGATCGGTTAATCATTTGATAGTGATTTCTGTTTTCCTTAGTGGCTTTTCACTGATCTTAATGAGAGTGGCGACAGTGTTTATTGGCCTTGTTACGTTTGTAATTAATTTGAAGATAAGTGGTCACGTTTTATTTCATTATCTGTATTTTCTTTCGGGTTGCAATCATTTGTAATAATGATATTTTGTCTTACGAAGTTTTCAAAATTGCGCTATTATGTAAAATTACCTGATGCCATGTAGGCTTGCAATTGTAATATTCCCTCGTTGATGTGTGTATATCAATTGCAATATTTTAGAGAAGATGTTTTATTCCGGAGCAATTTGCGGTGATATTTTGTACGAATGCCGCTACCTTTAAATGGATTACCATGTTCTAGTCCATCACGTCAATTAGTAATTGTTATCATAACGAAGGTGAAATAAAGTGATACGTACTTTCCTCTCAGAGAAATAATTATTATTTTCTGTTACCTGCATTCCATGTATCGTAAAACTTCTAAAGAAAGCCGGTCTCTAAAGCTGCACGGTTTTTTTTACAATTGAACGTAAAGAAAACCGGTCCCCAAAGAAAGCCGCCCTGGAAAAAAAAGCACTGTCTCTAAAGATGCAAGGGCTCATTTCTATGGCTCCTTACTTCCAATATTATCATGACTTTTGTCCGCGAAACCAATGCATGCGGATTGATTTTCAGGCAAGATTTAACCTCTACATGCAATCGAAATATTTTCGGTTTGAGTTTTTAATTGATTTCGCTCCATTGTATACAACAAGATTTGGATTCAGCATAAATTGAAGAAGTTACTCTTGAAAGTTCAATTTAGATTCATTTATATTTTCATCTGAAAAAAAATGAATTGAACTTTGGCAGAAAGTGTAATATTCTGTTTTAGCCGTTTAATAATTTACGATCATGAGTCATGATCTTAAAAAATTAAACATCTGTCATGATCCAGGATCATTACAGATGTTTTAAGGAAAAAGGATGCCAGTCTTTAAAGTTAGCTGGGGGTAAACGCTAAAGTTCTGAAATGAAGCCGGGCTTCCTTTAGAAGTTTTACGGTATGTATCACTGTTGTTCGGTCATGGCCCTTTATATTGGTGCTTGTAATACACATAGGTAATTAGACGGCTAGAACATAGGTGGATGCACAAATTGTGTTTTAGGTTGATGTATAATTATACTGGCAATTGCCACATGGAAAAACTATTGTATTATCTTACTTCATTTTTTCCTACCAAAATTGAGTAGTAATTGATGTGCTTTATTAATTTCTCGCAAAACTGAATCATTGTGATTTTGGTGACACGTACATATAATTGTACCACATTAAAACTAAACAATCTTCAGCCAGGAACAAACATATACAGTGCTCACGCTATATAACGTACCTCTAGTATCATTGTGAATAATGGTATCAATAGCAATTACAGTGAACTCATATTAACAGTCCAAGCAGTGAATACAAATAGGTAGTCAACACTAGAATATATTCGTGCCTCAATGGCAGCGTTTCTACATGCAATTTATTTATTTATAGCTAATGAACTGCAAGAAAAGCTATCCTAATTTGTTTGCTTATGCAATACACTTACTTTATTGCCCCCACATGCCAAAACCAACTGTGAAGGATATCCAACCACAAAATACCTATTAAACAAGGAGTGCTGCAGGACTTGTGTTTACATTTTCCTAAAAATCGGATCGGAACTAAAATACAATAAAAATGCTCAGCCCGCTGTTGTTGTTTTATACCTTGTGCATACGTACATCTGAATATGGTTAAATTAATGTTGGTAGGCGAAATGTATTGTACATCGCATCGGAGGCTACAACAACTCGTGTGCTAATATGCATACCTATTGTAGTTTTGTAAATGATTATTGTTAAAACTTGCTATTGATATTCGTGTCAGCTGTAATTAGTTTTGTAATAATTGGACGTGCAAAATAAATTTGTCAATTGAGCTTAATTGGACCATTTTGGATTAACTAAGCCGTACTTACTTCATAATCTTTATTAGTAGAGTCAGGCCATGAGCTATGTACAGTAAAACTTTGTTTTAGCGACCGCCGATATAACTTCATTTTCGCTAAAACGACACATATAAGCGTCCATGTCAAAAAACCTGTATTTCCATGTTTTTGCGGTTAAATCATCACTTTTTAGAACGACATTCTCGCCATACCGTCATGCTGCAGCCGGCACCAACAGTTGCATTCGCATTTAAATTCGAAACTTTATAACATCATTCCACTTGAGTGACTTAAAACGTTGGTTTGTTAACAGAGGAGTAACAAGGGATGATTCAAAAGTATTACATGGAATCGACAACTATGTTAAGAAGACTAGGCTAAAGAAACTCAAGCAGACATTAGTTCAATATGTTATTACTCCCAAAGTATACGTAACCAACGAAAGTTTCAATCATTATAAAGCCCTGTTAGATTAACTTTGATAAGACATTTTATGTATTTGAAGTTTGTTTGCCTCAAGGTTTTTAGTGCAAAATGCTTTTTAATTATTAGTTGTTTGTTTTATTTTCATAACGGATGAATGTGTACAATTCTTTGCTACCCGCATGTCAGAAAAGTGGTCAAAACAAGTTGAAGTCTCTGCAGGTAAAATTATTTCTTTTTTTAATCCTTTTTAAAAGTAAGCACCTGAGAATGAACCAAAGAGATAATTTTAATATTTATGTAATACAATAAAGGGTCGATTGATTTCCAAAAAAACACACAATTACTTTAGCACGTAGTTCATTTTCGTATCCAATTGCACATTTTATTACGTAACCGAACGAAGCACCCTATAACCAATGGACGTTCTAGTTTATAACGTCACCTCCCTATACCGTCCAAAAAATCGGCCCCGGGAGGTCTCGCTATAACGAAGTTTCACTATATAATTATACATATACATGATTTTAAACACTACCAGAAATTATTTGTAACTAAATTGCAGCACTTCTCTAAAACGAAAAATGAAAATATAAGTACTTCAAAAAACAAATTACTCAAGTTGTTTCCTTCCATTTTTCTATACAATTAGTTTTAATTTTACCTCTAAATAAATGTCCGTCGATTCAACAGTGGTTTCCCTTGCATGGTTAGTTAATATTTTCCTATTATTTTGATAACTGCAAGCATACGTGTTCACTAATTTAAAGTGATGAAATTCTATACCCAGTACCTATCTTTAAACACACGTGTTGATATGCATACTTACTGTAGTTATAGGGTTGATTATTGTAACAACTTTTAATCTATACTCCTGAAAGCTGTAAATTATTCTGTAATATTCTGGTCCGCTAAATTAAGTCTTGTATTCAGTTTAATTGAACTATTTTGGATAAGCTAAACAAAACGGCCTTAACAATGTTTAGAGTCTGCTCGTGAGTATTATGAATAATTACAACGCCTTAAGGTGAATTCGTATTAATGGTTGGTCAACTAAATGGATAATAGCAGGAAATATTTTGAGCTTAATTACAGTATTTTTCTTATTTAATAGTCTTAAATAATATACTAAGCATTCAAATGCATATGTACACATTCAATTAAAACACAGTTTTTTATTCTACGTCAACGAGCTTTCAAAGTTATCAAGGCTTACATCAAGTACTTACAAAACTGTAGGCGCATTTGAAATTTAACGCGAATATATTCTGTCTTAAGATCAGAACCTTGGTAATATGTGATTTCGTTGACTTGAGTCTCTCTGTAAACAAGGCTCTTGTATATTTACTCATCTCTTGTACATTTGGATCGGAATAAAAATATCACAATGCTTAGCCCTTTGACTCTCAAAACTTTACCCAACCTTTACAAGTTGGCAAACAAGTTAAATCTTTTCCCATTTGATTGGGACCCAAAGTCCTCCGCATTGGTAGCAGAACAAAGAAAATGGAAACATGTATTGACGGGACTAAACTTTCTTGGAATTGCTGTAGTACAGATTAATATTTTATTAAGCCTGTTTGAAGGAGTACAAGCACGAGACTACTCACAAATTGTAATCGCTGGGTTCTTTACATTTATCTCGACAGGAACCCTTATCCACTATTTTACTTGTCTATTGCAACGATATCAAATGGCTTGTTTTATAAACAGCCTAATTCAACTTGACAAACATTTAACAGGTGAGATCAATAACTGTGATTCAAACCCTTTTATTCAATAATAATGTTAAATCTATGAAACTGCATTTTGAATTAATTTTTTCCCTAATAGGCAAATACTTCGGTAGAAGACGGCCGAAGCTTGGTAAAATATGCGAGTTCATACTTACATGTTTCGGCTACAATTATCCTCTCATTGGAATTCCCTTTGCTGGCTTATTTATTTTGCAACCCGAAAACTCTCGATATTTTTACCGTTTCCTTCCTGAAAAATTCAAGTCTCCAGTAACGTTTCTTCTATACCTGGTATATGAATACTATCGACTATTGTCGGTCCACGTAACAACTATGATGGGTTTGTTCTTCATATTGATCTATTCGGAATGTACAACTCTTTGGCTGAAATTTGCATGTCAAGGATTTTCAAATCAGAAAGCATTTGGCGGTAATCGACAGATAAATCGAAAAGAAGCTTTAAAAATTTATGATCAACTTCAGATTGTCGTTTTAATGGCAAATATTAGCTTGTCGCCTGTTTTTCTTCCAACAATCATAGTAAATATTATTATATTTCATACCGTAGGTCTCTATGGAACGGTTAAGCTTTACAGTTTCTTTCGCTCCCCTGTCTTCATTATTTTCCCGTTCTTGGCTTGCTTGGGTTTTCTCGATGAGTATGTCGTTTGTAGTTTAGTCGGAAACATTAATTACTGGTCGAATAAATTTATCAGAAGCTGGTTAGTAGAGGAGTCATTGCAGAGCAGCGTATTTCAAAAGATTGAACGGTTAAAAGTTAATTCTTTGAGACCAATAGGGTCCAAAGTTGGCTCGGTTTTTATAATCGAGCGAACGTATTTTCTTTGTATGCTTGTAATTGTATCTAACGTCACCATTAACATAATGTTACTGCATTAATTATCGAACAAGCAATTTTGAGGCATTCATTTGTTTGATTAAGTTACATTATTAACGTTCAAGTTTGTTCTGATCTGATTTTTTCAATCTAAATTAGAAGCATGCGGACGTTTTAGAATAGTACCGTAAATTCTCTAATAACTCCTTGTTGTCCCAGAGGTATTTGCAAAATTTTCCTGCAGACCCGTGAGTTAAAGGAGATCAGGGAGTTATTCGAGACGGGGAGTTATTACCAGAATCGAGAAGTTTGGACCGATTTTACATGCAAATTTGGCATGTCCTTATATGCAAATACGTTCAAGAACTGATATTGGAGACGGGGAGTTATTAGAGACGGTGATTTATTTACAAAAGTCAGCTTTTTGACCGTGGAGTTATTAAAGACAGGGTATTACTCGAGACGGGGAGTTATAAGAGAATTTACGGTATGTAAAAAACGTAGTAATTTTCGAAGTTTTTTCACTCATTGCAATCTTTGTAATCGACTTATGCATGTTTACTTTTTGTTCTTCATTAGTCGTTTGCTTAAGGAATTAAAGTGAATATCCACTGAATACCATAACAGCATCATTTCGAGATGCCTTTTAAATGATATAGATTTGTATTCTTGCTTCTTTATGCAATTTGCTATATATGCACTTGAAATCTGAAAAATCTCAGTAAACAGCTGTCTCGTATTTCCTTTCATAATTTTGTCATCCACAAAAATATGTACAAAACTACAGCTTATCACTGCAGAAAATTTCACAATTAAACAAGTATTTGACAATTTCGTACATATGCAACTCGGATGCTTACATACAGTATATTGCTCAATCTTATTAATATGTAGAATGTTGGAATTCTGGTTCTGTAAAGAATTCCAAATTCTTGGACTCAAAATGAGTATAAACAAGATTATCAGCTTACACGGTGTGCAATAAAAAGGGGGCAGCTAAAATATCGTGCTGTGATTGAAGCAAACGATACCAGTGCAATATCTATTTACTAGTTGGAATGCTTTTCAACTTTGTTTCATTTGTCGTGACATTTCTCGATGTATGCATAAAATCCTATTTTTGCATTACTAATATATTTCAATAAAGAATGCAAAAATGAAATAAAAGAATAGTTACTCATCATTACTTACTTATTTTATAAATTCCTTAATGGTTACTTATTGATTGATAAAACGATCATAAAGAATAAATGACCGACGCATATTTTGCGTGAATATACGAAATCGTAAGCTCGACGAAAGTACTGTCTGTAACCTTCGTCTGGTAAACTTAATCTTTAGCGGTAAACCTGATGAGTAGTGCTTTTGTAGTACTTTAGTGGAATCGCGGAAAAGTGGAATTCGCCATGCCAACG
>JAAXYX010001530.1:0-22374 GCA_036851915.1 Ptenothrix huangshanensis | reverse complement strand
ATACACTTGCTAAGACTAAAACCAACACTTGGACGAGAACGAGAACGAGAACGAGAACAGCAGTAGCGCCAGTAGGATTTTTTTCGGGGAGGACTGGGAACAACTTGAGATCATCCATGGTAATATTTAAAAAAGATGCATCTTAACTAGTTTAAATTTTAAAAAGCCCTGTTTTCCGTGGAAATTTTAAAAAAAACGTGCGTCATTTTTGTGCAAATTTAAAAGAACTTCGTCCTTTTTATGTAAATTTTTAAAAAACTTCGTCCTTTTTGTGTAAATTTAAAAAAACTGCGCCTCTTTCATGTAAATTTTTAAAAAACTTCGTCCTTTTTGTGTAAATTTAAAAAAACTGCGCCTCTTTCATGTAAATTCTAAAAAAAATGCGTCCTTTTTGTGTAAATTTAAAAAAACTTCGTCTCTTTCATGTAAATTCTAAAAAAAAGCGTCCTTTTTGTATAAATTTTAAAAAAAACTGCGTCTCTTTCATGTAAAAAATAAAAAATAACTGTATCACTTTTGTTTAAATTAAAAAAAACTGCGTCTCTTTTACGTAGACTATATTAAAAAATGCGTCTTTTTCTTGTAAGTCTTAAGCCAGGCAGTGTATTTTAAAAAATGCATTATAGACCTAGACGAATGTGACCTACGCCTAGTTACGCTACTGGATAACAGGAGTTGAAGGAAAAGTACATTGCCTTGGCTTGGTTTGGCTTCATTTTGGATTGGATTGAGATGTACATAGGTAGACTACTAGACATTTGAAGAAGACGATTCCAGCAGTCCATATATGTACTCGAATGACAGCTCAATGTAGAAGATGAGAGAGCGGTGTCTGGGTCTGGGTCTGGGCATTGGTCCCTGAGTTGGTCTTGGTCTTGGTTTTGGTCTTGGTTTTGGTTTGGGTTTGGCTTGAGTGTTGGTGATGGTTTTGGCGTTGGTTGGAAGGTGGTTGTGGTGGATGCGGACTGAGGATTGAGGATTGAGGATTTAGAAGGAAATGTGAAGATAGACTAGGAGAGAGACAGAAGTAGATGTAGTAGTTTCAGTGGACCAGACCAGGATACGTAATATTATAGAGACTGTATGTATATCTTTTGAGATGAGTGAGTGTAGCTAGAAGATAGATAGGAGGAAAGGGAGGATTGTCGGATGAGGAAATGATAAGTGTTGGCTGGTTGCTCTGGTACTCGTACTGGTTGCTTCTTGTAATGACGATGATGATGATGACAGGTTTGGCCATCGCGAGCCTTTGGATCCCAGCTGACAGTGTTGGACATGAGCGTGAGCAAGAATGAGTTGCAGACACTGCCAGATGCTGCTTTTTTCTCCATGAACATCTTCCGTCTCTCACTGGGCTACAATCGAATTCATATGATTGATCCGGGTGCTTTCACAAGTCTGGAGCCAACGCTGAAATACCTGAATCTGGAGAATAATCGACTTCGTGCTATCCCCTGGACTTCCTTGGCCAACTTGACCTCTCTCATGCACCTCTACATCGGCTCCAATAATATCCCTGACGAAGGCATCGGCAGTCCTGAAGGTAACATAACATAACATAACATCAAATATGTGCAATGCTTTGGTTCTGGTCATGGTCCTGGTTCTGGTTCCGTACCACATGCATTTCTAAATCCCATTCCATCCTTTCTCCATTCTTCACCCCTTTCATCCATTTCCTCTTCTTATTCCAATATCAATCTCATCTAAATTTATATTAACTTTCCTGTCAATTACAGACCATGCATTCTACACTCGACATCTTCAAATCCCGATTCATTCCACTACAGTAACTAATAGCAATCGTAATAGTAAATAGCAGTACTAAACTCTTACTTACTATTAGTTCCGGTTCCCTTCCCAAGTATGCATGGCATATGGTAATAAGTCATAGGTAGGTATTATGTATACCTTGAAGGAGATATGGCGACAAATGCTATGGTTCTCGTTCTATGTATAACCTATGACTTCTACATTTACTTGTTGGTCTTTGCTTTGGAAGCAGACTTTTATAATACAGAAATTCCAATTCAAATACAATCTTACCTCTACATAGCCTCTTTCCCATTCAGAATCCTGTTACCTTCTCCCTTTCACTTTCATTCCACATTGCCCAATCTAATTTTACCCGAAAGATATGACTAGATTTTTCCAAAGTATGCATGTGGGAAATTGGACCGGGGAACGGCCGATAGTTGCGCCGTAGTGGTTGCAATGTGTTGGAAAAATTGAGTCAAAGGAAAAGAAGGCAATGCAAGGCTAGAGCTGGAAGAAATTATGATTCAGTTCATATTTTCAAATCCATACCCAAATCAAAATCCAAATTCAAAGCATGTATATAGGTATTTATATAGTACCATTTTATATACATGTAGTGCACATTATTATACCTATCTACATAAATAGGTAGGGAGGACTGGGAACTGGGAACTGGGACTGAGAGTGAGTCAGAAGCCAAATCAGCATATATGAAAAAGGCAGTTTGTAGTCCTTACTCACGATCAGAGGTAAGCAAGTTATGTGGGAAATCAAGTGCAAATGTGTAGGATAGGATCACAAGGATTTTATGAAATTAATAAATCGTATAAATTAGAGAATAAATGTGAACAGAGATCCTTGACAATTACTGCCAGGCTATCCCATTCCATTGAAACAAAGGCATAAAGTATCTTGGAGCTGTTCATGCTGAATTTTATCTGGAGATCTTCAATCGCGTCGTATCCTTTGGTTTTGGTATAGTATGGGCATGTATAGGTAGGTAGTAGGTATGTAGGATCGTATCACAGATTGTTGTGTATTTGTATTGTACATACATAGATAATGTCTCCTATGCATACATATGCATGTGTAAGTAGTTACACACATGGCAGAATTCTACCGTTTGTGAAATTCACAAACATCGCATCGTTTCATCTGGTAGAATCCAAGCACAATTCACTATTCTCCACTGTACGTCATACTGGAACAAGCATAGATATTTGGAGCACTGTAATTCGAATCGAAATTAGAATGTATAGTTTATGACTCTATAGTTACAGAGATGAGAGAGAGAGAGAGAAGTGTAAATTGTAATGTATGTAGTGCGGACGCTGTAGTGCATCGCATCGCATCGCATCGCATCGGCATCGGCATCGGCATCACATTGGCAATGGCAATGGCAATGGCAATGGCACAAGATCGGTATCTGGAAATGGTCCTGGAAGAGAACGGTGAGTGGATGGAGATGGAGGTATACGTGTATAGCGAGAGAAGATACAGGAGAGAGTAGAAACGATAGACCGTTAATTTGCTTTGGGATGAATGCTTCTCGAGAATTATGTTCATGTGTGTCTGATTGCGAATATTGCGATTGTGACTGTATGTGTGTGCAATTACGTCAGATTAAAAGTCAGACGATTTACGGCCAACTCACAATTCTCATCTGGAGAGCTACCACCACCGCTCCTCTTACCATTACATGTTACATGGGTACTCCTTGTACAATACCATATTCCTCTCTCCTGTACACTCGTTCATGTCTCACTGCCACTGCCACAGAAATTCTACAGCTAGAGCTACAACTACAACTACAACTACAACTACAGCTTTTTAGACAACTCCTGCACTCCTGACTAAAAAGTGAGCAGGAACCAATTCTGATTTGCTATCTGCACTACTAATATGTATTGCCTGTATCGTCGTACATTTGGAATTAATAGAAAACACAGAACACAGTCCAGAGGACGACTAGAGGAATGTTTAACACTATGCAGTTCTCTTCTCTTCTGTGGGAAAACAAAGGGCGAGTGAAAGGAACCTACAACTTACCTCTGCTCTCTCTCTCTGTATGTCTATAGATGCATGGAATATAATGAACAGACTATTTTCTATTTGGCTGTAGTTAAAGTGCGATTGTGTGAAGTCAAGTGAGGAGAGCAGAGGAGTTCGAGTGGTTTCGTTTCCGATGAGATGGAGATGCATTGCTTTTGCACTGCAGTGCATATAATATTTAATAATTATACAAAAACCATTCACACTCTCGTATTCATGTACGTGCCACGTACCACCCATTCCACACACAGAGCACAGAGGAACAGACAGAGAGAAACCGAGACGTAGACACATGAACATACTTACCTACAAACCTACCAAATTACGTACCTACCTACCCACACACATACACACACACACACACACACACTCGCTCCGCTCTCGACAAGAACAAGACCGAAAGGCGGACTGGAAAAGTAATAGGACAGCACGCTCCCAACCACCTAGTCATAATTTATCCAGAAGAGAACAGAAATGCGAACCAATGTTCCCCACCAACACCCGCCATTCCACAAACACTAACATACACACATACATATTAATCTAATCCTATAATTCAACAGGAGCAATTATTACTCCAGTGACACTCGTTCTAGATACTACCCAAAAACCGTACTGGGTCTGGGTATCGCAAAATGCACACACATCAGTGTAGAGTATGGAGTACAGAGAGAGAGAGAGAGTAAAGACTCAACTATAAAGATCTATCTATACCTACATTTAGGTCTTGTACATAATAAACATGATGATGCCATATGATTGCGCTGCATGCTTAAAATATCTGTAAAGTAACACTGCACAGATACCTTGTAGTTGTAGTTGTAGTTGTAGTGCTACAAACCAACCAACTCTAACACCAGCATCAACCACTATGGTATTCTGCTCTGAATTCTGTATTCAACATTCAGCATTCAGAATTCAGCATTCCCGTTCTGGTTTCGGGCGTATCCAAATAACGAGAAGTGAAAAAAGATGCGTTGGAAAAAAAAGAATGTGGATTATAGTGGCACTTCTTATTACTTGCTCTTTTTGGTTTTTGGTTCTCTCTCTCTCTCTCAGCTCTATTTTTGAAATGATATGGAATCAGATAATAATTATAGGGAAAGACAAATGGCATAGTGTACAGAGTCTGTAGAGACCGGATGTAAGTCGTGTCGTGTGCGTGGTGAGTGTAGTGCATAATAATGATGATAATAATAATAATAAAATGTTCCGCGGGCACACAGATTGCACTGTATTGTTGTAATGAGGACCAAAAATAGAAGCCATGGGAAATGTGGAAATGTTAATTGTTTGGCATTCCACATTTTCTCTGTCGAGAGAGAGTGAAGACAGGGAGCTGAGCTGGAAAGATATTATGTAGGTAGGTACCTACATGGAGGCAGAAGCAGTCGAGTTTGACACTACCCGAAAAAAATTGAACATATTCCTTTCCTACATAGAGACCTCCCATATGGACATGGACGTGTCTAAATCGCGGTTTTACATGTACATGTACATGTATATGTATATGTGTATGTAGTTGGTATTTTTGTAGGAATCCATTTACACATTCAATCTAAGCTGTGCTGTGTCATATGACATGACATGACCTGTTCTAATTTATTGTTTTTTCTCTTGTTCTACATGACAGGTGGAACGGAATGTAAATTAACTTACTTGGGACTGAATGGAAATCAATTGACGAGGATTCCACGACGACTGCTGATGAAGTGTACACATTTATTCCACCTGAACATCGGCTACAACCAAATCTCTCATTTGGATGACCTCCTCCACTTGACACCTACCAGCAATGTGAATGGGAATGAAGGTGGAGGTGGTAGTGGTAGTGGAGGAGGAAGTGGAGGTCCAACACGAATTCGAAGATTACGATACTTGAGTACTTTAATCCTTCGTAATAATCCGATACGAACACTCTCGTACACATTTAACGACTTGAACCCCGAAGATAATAATGTTCGACGAAGTAGTGGCAGTGGAGATTCGGGTTCCAATCTCAAAAGTATTAATAGTAATCAAGTGAATCAAGTGAATGAGATTAGTGAGCTGTCCCACTCCGAGTCCGGTTCCGGTCATAATGAGGTGAATGGACGAGTCTACTCGTCACCGACGGACACCGCGTCTAATGAATTACTTCATAGTATCCAGTCATCGTCATCTTCATCATCATCATCATCTGTGTTGGGTCCAGGACCAACAGGTCATATGATGATGGGTAGTGGTGGTGGAGGGACGATGGGTAGTGGTGGCCGAACTCATGGCCATGGTCATGTCAAGACGAATAGTTTGGTTCACAATGACATTTCTCTAGCATCGCTCACGAGTGATGATGGGATTGGGTCTGGCGGGAAGTCGTCAGGATTTCAAATGGAAACTGTCGCCTCGGCCTCCTCGTTCACGAATATCTTTCGAAGTGATGTCTTTCCAAATTTACACGAGCTGAGTCTTTCCTTTTGTCAATTGTCCGGTGAGTTGGAGCCATTTCCGTCGTTGCCATTGACCACGCTTGAGATTAGTATGGGACTCAAGAGTGCCACAACCTTACATCCAACTCTATTTAATTCTCTCCGAAATCTGGAATGGCTCGCTCTAGACTATAACTCTTTGACTAGTGTCAGGTAAGTGTCTGCTTCTCGTTCTCCTCCTAGTCCTTATCAACTCTTGTTATTCCTATGCAAGTGTAAACAGTAAATAGGTGTAGTAACGAAGGTGCTCTACACAATAATATCTCAAGGTATACCTACATACATATGCTTCTCCGTGTCCGTTGGCTTAGTTTTTGCAAGAAAAACTTTTACTTTTATACTCCCGGATATCCGTTATTCTCTTACGTTAGTCGTCCTCGTCCTCGTCCTGGTCCTCTACCTCGTCGCTCTGACCCATAATACCTAGCGTAAACGTAGTCCATAAATATCCCCGGTGTAATATGAGTGGAAAAGAAATAAAATGTTGGATTAAGTTAAGTAGGAGAAGGAGAAGGAGGAGGATGGAGAAAAATAAGGAAAAGACTCGGCCATGAAGTTTTCCAAATAGTAAGCGGTAAATGGCATATGCTTTGGTATTTGTGCCAGTGTCTGTGCCATGCCATGTGTCAAGAATTGAAATAGAAAATATTGGAGCATCTATGCAATTATTGTAGTCTAAGTTTATATCGTACTTTGGAATATTTAATGGAACAGCTTGATAGCATCGAATTCCACTTGGGGTTCCTTGGTTGGGTCGGGGCGTTTCATTTTAGAATTCCTATCAGCCTCAGCCCAGAGTGTATTTTAAGTAGAATCTCCTACGTGCCAACTCAAACATTAAATAGTCATGAATGATCAAATAATAAACAGACAATTTGGTAAAAACCTAGAAACTGGTTTCAGAGTATTCAGAGTGTACTTTAGGTCGTAATATTAGAACAGTTTACAAGCAACTTATTTTCCAGACATGCGAATCAGGAATCAGCAAATACCGACAGCGATAGCGAATAGCGAATCTGACCCTGACCTGACGTGAGTAGCGAGCGAAAAGCAGAGGAAAATCGCGCGTAAATCATTTTCAGTCATCATTTCAAATTTGATCACGAGAGGGCATTGGGATTAATAATCAGTATTAATTAATTAGTAATAATTATTGAGGATATGAAAGCTGCAGGTAATTTACTAATTGCTAGTAATAATGAAATATTTGTATTCTATTCTATTCTATTCTATTGAATGATAGTGAATGACAAACTTGAAGGCTGTCTGAAAAGTCTGTATGACAGATCGTGAGCTTAAAGAAGTTGCAAGTGTGTAGAAAGCAGTGACAGTTTTGACATTGGCATTGGCACCAAGTTTGCATGCTAAAATAGACTACTGGGTTTTTCTTTTATCTCGACATAAACTAAACATTCTGTATTCAACGAGGGTAGATGATGCAGTTCGAGTTGGATTGCGATGCAAAAACTTTTATCTATTATGATTAGTTATATTTGCGAAGGAAACAGAATTTTAGAATTCACAGGTTTCGGATGCATAATGCATACCCAGATAGATGCATAGTTACATATATAATACTCTTGTCTACATATAGAGACAAACCACTTACTGGCACTGGCACTCACAGATCATCGTGCCATGTATGTGTGTAGTGTGTATGTATGTATGGAAGTAGACGAGAAGGTAGGTACTTATATAGCCACTCATACTCCACTTGATCGAGCTCTGCCTGGTTCTAGCACTCCATGCCTCCATGGCTCGAAACACATTTGAATACTATAGACTATAGAGTATAGAGAGATGTGTCTACTAATATACTAGCCTAATACTGGATACTGGAGCATAAGACAAGACAATATAAGATAGATAGATCTGTAAAAAAAATATGGAACAGATAAAAAAAAGAGTCAACCGCAAGGAGAAAAAAACTTTTCTTTTACCGGAGGAACTTACAGATACGTCTGACATCGTATAAGTTTTATGAATACGTAAGAAAGCTATTCAAGCAAGGAGGGAAAAAAATCGAAAGCTAGAACAGAAGGGGTCTAGGTGACTGGAAAAGGGAAATTTCATACTCTACGTTATCATACTTGATTGCAACTCTTTCGTCTTTCGTCTGTCCTCTTAAAAACTTGTGTCTTGTCTTCCACTTGAGCCCTCAACATATATTTTTTTATTCGCTACCTCCTCTCTTCCTTATGCACTTCACGTACTCACCCATCTTTTTAAAGGTTCTTATTGACAGATTAACTTGTATTCTCCAAGTCAGATGTGCGGGTAGGTACGGTACAAGTCGTCTGGTATTGAGGAGGTACTCGACTACCTTCAACCTTCACCGTTGCGTTGTGCAAGTGATCATATTATATGATATCATATCATATCATATCACGGTATTTCTCTAATATACTAATGCTGATTCATACTTTCGTTTTCGTTTTCGTTTTTGCTTTCGTTTTCCTTTGACTTCTACTCTTACTCTTACTCTTACTTTCGTTGAGGTTAACTACAGGAAGAGTAGCGGGAAAAGGGGAGACGTAGACCCTGCCCTGTATAGATAATTATGTGTACCTATGTATATCTGTTTATACGGAGTGACATACTACCTTTAGATTTACTGCAATGCACTGCAAGTCGAGACTTTATGACTGTATTTATGGCGGGAAGCATGTGAGGTTTATTTTTCGCATTCTATTTTCCAAAGGTTAAAGTTATTATACATGGAAATATATACAAGCTACATAGGCCTACTCAAGGTAGATCATAAGATAGTGACAGGAAGTTAATCTGATCGCACCTTATCTCCTTCTCTGTTGGTCTCGTGGGTTTAACTATCGATACGCATACAATCAAACTAAAAGTGAATCAAATTAAAGGAAACGGTTCACATGCTATCATTCCATTTTCCTTTTTTTCCCTTTCGTGATGATTCTCTACTGCTATGTATATAAATATATACGTATATATCCATGGGGCGTATAAAAATATGCATACAGATAGATGTAGGTAGGAATCCCTGTTTAGTATTTAGGTGTCTGGAAGTGCTGTACACTGGCTTGGCTTGGCTTGGCTTGGCCTGACTTGACTTGACTTGAGTAGGACTGATCGTGAGTTGGACTAGACTGGGTCGGGTTGGGCTGGGCTGGGTTGGATGTGGATGTGGATGTGGATCTGGACTGAATTCCATGTTCCATTTCACAGCTATAATACACTATAATGTAGTGTTCTCAGGTTAAGTTGGAATTGAGACAAGACGGAACATAGAACTTTGCTTTTGGCGAAAGTGAAACACTTTTTAATGTTTTATTCAGAACAAAAAGATGGGACAGTGTTGGAGGGGGGAAGACGGGGTTTTGTCCTGCCCTGCACTGCAGACAACTGCATTCTCGTCTCCGTCTTCGTCTTTCGTCTTTCGCTCGTTTTCGCTTTCTCTTTCGTTTTCCTTTTCCTTTTCGCGATCTGGATCTCGACTTTACTGTTCGTCTAACGATAAGTCTGAGTCGCTTGTCCCGTAGACTGTATAGACATACTTCCTATATAACTCTGGTCTACATATAGTGTACTATAGCAGGGTGGATGTGGATGTGGATGTGGATGTGGATGTGGATGACGATGACATATGCATGGATATGTAGGGACAGGGACGCACTTGTAATACTATAGTATAGTATAGGGTATAGTAGCTGTAATGGAGCTCTTAAAACTTTCTCGACTCTGTACTTAGCCATTTACGCTGTTACGATTATACTTTGTTACTTTTGCACTCCGCGGAAATCTTTTTTTTCTCCCGCACTTTACCTTCACAAAACCATACTGTTCCTTACCATATCATATCATAGCATGGTATAGCATGGTATAGCTATAGCATACTATTCCATTCTACATATACCATACCTTATTTATACCCAACGATTTCTTATATAAGAAGAAATACAGTACCTACATTACATATAGTAGGAACCAGTGTGGCTTACCTAGGTTAGTTCTACTTTTCCAAAACCTTTTCCTACCTTCCTCAGCCTCTAGCTGTAGGTTCCTATGCATTAAGCATAGGTGTGTGTGTGTGTGTGTCTGTGTAAGGCTACCTCTCGTGTTTCTTGTTCTTCACTTCACAAACTCAGTCTTGTAAGTCTTTGTCATTTATCCTCCTTCATGGCACGCGTTTTCACCTTACTTTCCCAACATTTTCTTCTCTTTTTTACCATAATATATATTTTGGAAAGAAACTTTAAATTTCTTCAAGAATTATAAGGGACAAGCTGAGAAAAATTACAAAGTCTTCAAATATATGTTATTAGATTACACGGTGGATAGTGGCTATGCTTATGGTATGGTATGGTAAGGTATGGTATGGTATGGTATAGTATAGTATGGTATGGTATGGTGGGGTATGACAGTGCTTGAGGAAGAGAGGAAGAGCAGGCAGGTGTGTTATCTGGACTAGAGTATATTTTAAATTTAAAATAAATTTAAAGTTGAGTTGAGTTTTCATTGTGTTGCACTGGCACTGCCGTTATGGCCATGGTGGAAGGTTAGTATGTAGAAAAAGCATACGTAGCTACTGCTGGAGAAAGCATTTTTTGTCTAGTGGTTAGACAAGATGGGAGATGGATGGGATGTTAATGTGAGATGTTGAAAGTATAGTAACGCCATTACCGCCGTTTGGAGTTCTCCATTCCTCCTTGTTCTATTTCTATTACCCAGTGAGTGCGTGGAAAACAATGGATGATGGGAGATAAAGTTGAATTTTTGGAATTTTTGACTCAAATTATCGTTTAAAGTTAAGATTTGCAACTTTCGTAGATGGAGATGCTATACGATTGACATTCCTTACTCTTTCCTATTTTTATGGGTGTAGTTACGAGAAGAGTTTCTTGGTCTTAAATTGCTAAACTTGAATGATGATATGATCTGAGACTTAAGGATAAAGGGTGGGAGAAGAGTAATGGATATTTGTAAAAAATACTATTGTAAATACGGTATATTTTCTCCAATATTAGCATTTTTGGGAGTAAATCATATTGCCAGTACCTTGCTCTATGTGTACCTATAATTATAATAGGTATATCTAGGTAGGTATATATAGCTACAGAGATATACAGTACATAGTTATTTCAAGTGTTTGGGATGAGCCCATGGAAGATTTTATGATTGCATCCACGTAAGAGTGTAATGCGGTAACCTTTGACTGGTGGTTTAGTTTTAAATTTGGACCAAGTGTAATTTTGAAATGAATGTTTGCTTTTCATGTTACGCTGGGACGATTGGCGCACTAGTGAGTACACGTTCTACTCGAACCGAAGATTAAGCTACGTGAACCTGGAGTGGAATCGTCTGGGGAATCTACCACCGCAAATGTTCCATCCGGACATCCACCAAGCCATGACCCAGCTGCGTCTCTCACACAATCGAATCCAAACAATCCACAGCGAGTCGTTCCTCTCGTTTCCCGCCATCAATCTCGATTTGAGTTATAATCAAATCACAACAATTGAGAAGCATGCTTTCCTCACACCGATGCCAGTCCCAACCTCCACGTCCACTGGAGGAAGACGGAATCCCGGATCAAGCTCAGCCAAAGGTGGAGGTGGTCGTGGAGGAGGTGGAAGTGGAAGTGATGGTGGCTCGAGTCCTTTCTCGCCGACTGCGAATTCGAATAATGCCTCTGGGGGTGGTAGTGGTGGCAGGAGTGGTTCGTCATCTGGAACCTTGACATCTTCCTCGTCATCATCATCATCATCATCATCATCATCATCCTCATCCTCATCCTCATCGTCCTCATCGTCGAGCGGAGGAGGTTCAGGGAGCTCTGGTGGGACAATAGGAGGTGGATCAAGTGGAGGGATATCGGCAGCAGTGGTGGCTGCAACGGCAGCCGTAGCAGGCGGTGGTGATCAACACCCCGGGCTAAATGTTTATTTGAATCACAATCGTCTGACGACGGTACGAGCTGGAGCATTCTCGCAAGAGAAATTCAATCTGATCGATTTAAGCTACAATTCAATGAGCTCTTTTAGTCTGGATGTGTTCGGACGTCGAACCATAATCGATGGACTCAACGTCAGTCACAACTCCCTCGAGCGACTCAATCTGAAGCAGCGATGGGCCGGTAATCATATCATCAAGTTCCTCGACTTATCCTTCAATCGAATTCCTTTCCGGGGGATCGACTTCACTGCACTCTGCGTCACCACACTCCTCGACTTGTCCCACAATCGGATTGACAGGACCGACTCAAAAATATTCCCTGCTAATTGCTCTCTTAAGGTAAGTCAGACTACATTCCTATCTCTCTATTCTATCACATCGGAATACTTACCGGACCAACTTACTACACTAACTCCTTCCTTTACAGTCTACATGGTCGCTGACTCGCTAATGACCGGCTTTTAGGATTTTATTCTGTCTATGACTGTCTACGTGGGACTATACATTACATACCTAGTCCCCTTGACGCAATCAATGTCTGCATTGATATTCCCATTCCCTTTCGTATTGCCATTGCTATTGTTAATGACAATGAAGGTGGTAGAAAAATGATTAACATGAGCAATTACTGTATCATATATATATATCTGTGTATTATAAATTGGAACTTGATGCATCGTAGACCCACTTCATGTCACGAGACTTAAAGTTAGACTCGTGTGTGTTTCTCCATGTGGATCCGTACAGATATTAAAGTAATTTCATTAATTATAGGTGTTTGAGCTTATCACTATTGCGTATCTGTACATGACAGAAAAACACGCAGACTAATAATTATTAGAATTAGTATAATCAATGCTTTCCGCCTTCTCACGTTCTCTCATGACAGCCACCAGGTTTCATGTTCATGCTCATGTTCATGTTCATGTTCCAGCACACCACTCTGGATTCATTCTCTCCTCTCCAATGACTTATAGTATTTGTATTGTATTCCGTAGTCACCTTGTGTGTGTACGTCATCTCAAGCTATGATTATTACCTACCGTAATATTAGTAGACATTTCTGTCCGTATAATCTCAACGGTTTGAGTTGAAGCTCTGTGTTGTTTCTGCTGTGGATGTGTTTGCATTTGCATGTATTATGTATACAATATCTATGTACCTATATACATAGGTATATCACCAATGCTCTGCTTTGACAGGGTTAAATCTTTTAGCATAGAAACTACTACTGTACTATGTCTAGGTCTATGTTTTGTTGTAGGTATTTAGTAGCGCTGGTAATCATAAGTCAACATTGGATTGGAGTCATGTATGTGTATCCTTTAAAACACCAATGAGTAGGTGGGTTATACTACAACTACAAGCTAAAACTGTGACATGACTTGAGCAATGTAAAATTGCTCTGGAAATTGTTTCGTATTAGTAGTAGTAGTAGTAGCTGTAGTGGTAAATGTAGTAACAGGAGCAGTAGTAATAGTCCTTGTCCTTACACGTAGATTTCTAGAGGCAAAAGCATTTTAGAAAATTTGATTTGTTCCCCGCTCCCACTAGTGGTAATTAATTTAGAAAATGTAATGCAAAACGCCCACGAGCCTTCCTCTCGGGAGGCTTCGAGACAGTGGCTTGGCTTGGCTTGGCTTGTACTTTGTACCTACATATTATTATATCCTGCTTATGTATATCTTTCTCATGTTTATATCATCTTTGTCGAGGACATGCAGTCATAGCTACAGTACATTTCCCTTGTCTTGCTTCCCTTTACTTTCCTTTGCCTTGCCTGGCCTTGCCTTGCCTGGCCTTGTTTGTGGGTAGGGTAAGTCGATGTGGTGGTATTGTGTCAACACAAAACATATCCACAAAGATTCTAGCGGAATCCTCTTAATCAGGGAACCACTCGGAATACTTCCGCTCCTACCCTCACCCTTATTACTTCCTTGCACGTCCAAACCATTAAAATCGTTTTCCTTTTTTTCTCTCAACTTTCAATCAATTCAGTTCTCGGTTTCAGTCTCGTAAATATGTACATCTATCATGTAGTTATCTTTTCCCAAGCTTTGGTATTGCTTTGGTTTTCATTTTCGTTTTTGTCTGGTGGTCTAGAGATATCTGTAGTGAGTCCTCTGCCCATGCCCGTGTATATTACCTACATTTAAGTAGCAGATTTGTTTTCCTTCCTTCCTTCCTTTCTTTCTTTCTTTCTTTCTCTCTTTCTCCTTTCTTTATTTAGGACTGGACTTTTTTCCCCAGCTTTTAGTTTAGTTTTGAGGAAGCACGTGAAGCTATTTAAAGGGACAGGGATTGTAGGTGGAGAATTAATGATGTTATCCTAAAGAGTTTCTTTCACTTTCGTTCGTGTTCTTGTGTTATTTCGTAGCCTGTTGTATCGTCTAGGCACCAGTACAGTGCTGTGTTGTGTGCAATTTTGGTTTCGTTTGATATTTGTATTTAGTATGTGGCGTGCACAACACGTTACTCGTTGTCTTTGTCTTTGTCTTTGTCTTTGTCTTTGCCTTTGCCTTTGCCTTTGCTTCATGGTATGTACCTACATGGAATATTTCCATGTGGACTAAAGTAAACTAAAGTTTTCCTCTTGCTTTTTCCGTGGTAGGGTTAAGCATGGTATGACATGGCATTGTGAGATTTGGTTTTGGCTTTGGCTTTGTTCCCCTTAATTTAAGATGGGGATAAGGAAGGTATGAAGCATCATATGATCTCAAGTGAAGTGTTGGTGGTAGGTGTATCAAGTAAATATTTAAGATTTGCTGGTTTGCTTTTCTAGGTCATGGTGGGTAGGTATTGAAATGAAATGGCATGAAATGAAGTGAAATGAAATAAAAGTGGAAAGTTGTAGTGCAAGTTATCGTCTTTTAGTCTACTATCTCCAGGTCGGGATAAGAATGCCGGTTTGCCCTTAGAATCTCTGTAGGTGTATCTACTACCTACCCTGATAGGTTTAAAGGATATTGGAATAAATATAGAGTTGTATGAGTAAAGTAAGGTTGAAGTAAAGTAAAGTAAACAATATTGGAAAAAGGAAGTGCATGGAAGTGGAAATGGAAGTGGAATAAGGAGGTAAGTTAAGGTAAGGTAAGGTAGGAAAATAGGTAGCTCCTGTATGTAAATAGAGAGCAGTTAGAAACAGATTTAGGATGGGATGGAGGATTGAGAAAAGTCAAGGAAAAGATATTGGTTTGGGTATTATGTGGCAGTAGTGTGGTAGTAAGTTGGTTCGTGTGCATGCATGAAGCACGTATTTGGAGGTTCCATGAGAATGAAGCCAATTGGAAAGAACGGACAGATGGATAAGGAAATGGTGAGCTGGATGGATGTTAAAATGAGTGTGTCATTCAATATTCATAGGAGCTGAACTTGGGAGCGAATTACATCACAAGTCTGGAACCGGGAAGCTTTGCTAATTTGCGTGATTTGACGGTAGGTTAACTGAGCTATTTCTATCAATTCACATACATACATGCGTTACTCTACTCCACGCTCTATGCCCTTGCCCGTGCCATACCATTCCATACCACACGCTCCTGGTATGGAACGACATTCAACTATAGTATGGTATAGCATAGCATAGTATGGATAATGCCTTCACGTTGGTCACATTGTTCACATGGAGAAAAAGAGAAAACAGATTTCCCACCATCAACTTCGCTGTTCGTTTCAGCTGCCTCCCTTTGAGATTAGTGTCTATCTATAGAGACAAAGTGATATCGTGGGTCCTGGACTGGTTCTGGTTCTGGTCCTGGGCCTAGTCTGACATGAGTATGAATAAAAGATACGTGCATATGTATCTACTCCTTTGGCTCCCGTACCCAGACCCATATTGCCCATACGCATGGATTCACACGCACGAAATGAAGATGAAAGATTGGCCTTGTATGCACACGAGTGTACGCCAACTACCTACAAGTGTATTTTATATGGGTACTTTGATGGGTGCTCAAAATCCAGAATCTACATTCTACAATCTACGATGGGATCCCAAGTGCTGAATTCAGTCTTCAGTACACACACATTCACTCTCGTCGACTACAACTACAACTAGAACTAGAACTAGAACCAAACCCACGGCCACCTAAGGAAGAACCAAGAGAATTGCATTGCAGTCTGGTGGAACTAAAACAGGAGCTGGAACTGGAACCATGAAAGTGAACATTTTGAAAGTTTTAAACCTCTGATTATATTTCAAAAACTATCTACTCTGCAATTGTGAAGGAACGTAAATTTTGGGAAATGGGATATACATAAATATTTTGCTGAGATCCGGAACGTAGGTGGTTGGTTTGGTGAGCGTAGGTACTGGTTCTCTTACTCTCAACCTCGTATTTGTATCCTCGTCTTCCTTGCTCCAAGTTTAGTTTAGATTTCCTAGATTTAGGATAGCGTATGCATTTCGACCGGGAGCACATTACAGTACATTGCATTCCATTGCATTACATTGCATTGCATTGCATCATTGGTTGGTTTGGTGTTGGTGCCTGTATGTAGTACACGTTGTCGTCGGAGAAGAAGCTCAACTGAGACTGTGAAGCTGTGAAGACCGAACTGAAGAGAAGACACGGACAACTCTTCCCGCTTTGATTCCCTTCCCTATGCTCCCCGTCTAGTCTGCAGTGTCTGTGTTCCGTGTGCACATTTATGGGTCTTCAGAGTTAATTTCAACCGTAGCATTAATACGCCTCATCTTCACCCAACTTTTTCCCTCTCCTCTTCCTTTCATTTTCATTTTGGTTTTCATGAAGCTTTTGCCAGAGAGTGAGAGAGAGGGCACATTTCGACACGGTCTTTTTACTTGGCTTTCACTTTGACTTGGGCTTTTACTTACCTTTTACACTTTTAGCGTCTCACTCCCTCTCTCTCTCTGACAGTACTTCCTTTCCTTGCTTCCTTCCCCACTCCCATCCAGATCTCCATGCTGGGCTGGGGCCGGGGGAAATTTATGTTATGGGCTTATTACAGGCGAAGAAAGCTCCATTCAATTCCTCTTTTAATGTGTAGTGGGGCAAGAGCCGGAGCATATGCAGGGAAGACGAGTCTCATCAATTTATAAAACTCGGAGAGGAGCAAACTCAGACATGTCTATTGCTGTGAGTACTAATAATTTTGTGATGTGAGGTGAACAAGCATATTAGTTTTCAATGTGAGCGTAGTCATGGTTTTCCCTCATAACTCTGTATTATGTACCGGTAAGGTAACTCCGCTGCTCCTGTCTTGAGTTTCTATTCTATTCTATTCTATTCTATTCTATTCTATTCTTCCCACAGCAAGCAAGAGTGAGGAAGAGAGAAGAATAACCTGCCTTGATTTGAATTTGAACCTCGACAATATATTTAGCATTTCCACTCATAGTATTTCACACATGGGAAAAAAGTTGAAGGTACACATAGAACTACATACGTAAGTCGAAATGGAAATGGCAAGGGCAGTAGCAGTAAGGTTAGGTTAGGTAGGCTGGCTGTATTGCTGTATTGTGGTATGGTAGGTAGTGACGGTGGCGGTGGCAGTGGCAGTGATAGGATTAAAGGGCAAAGTGAAAACCTGAAGAGTCTTTGTAGAAATAAAAGTTTGGAAAGTACTGTAAACCCATGGCCTCACGCCTTGACACATTTCCCCGCGCAAAAAAATTAATTTACATTTTACAACCATATTTTGTTACTCAGTCTGTGACAAAAATAATGCTTTCGCTTCTCTTTTCACTCGGAATTATCAAGTTGAGCAAGAAGTTTCTTCCTTTAATGTGTGCTTTGTAATGGAAAATAAATACTGATATGTAGCTTTTGGTTTTGGTAGTAAGTATGTTTGTTCTTGAGGTATTTTATATGGTAACACATTCTTACAGTACCTATAGCCATTCTCTTCCAGACTGTCCCCATCATTCTGGCTCTGGCTCTGGCTCTGGCTGCTCCTTCCTTATCAAGTGTTCCCGCAACAATAATTATGTATTGTGATTACAATACAAATACAACCAAGAAAACAACAAGAGGGAAAAGTTTGCAAAAAAATACCAAAGTTCATAAATTTTGATTGTGTAAAACTTCCCAAATTGATTCTGACGTATGAAGTGCCCTTTTCTTTTTTTAAAGGTATTGCAGGTTTTCTTGTGCATATAATAATAGTTAGTGAGTGGGAAACAGGTAATGCAGGGATGTCTATGGAAAGCTTTAAGTGTGTAATTATATTTTGGAATTTTCGGTTCATGTCCAAATCCAGTTCAAATTCTAGAACCAACACCAGCACCAGCTTCTCTTTCGTATTCCGGTTCGGGATCGAGTTCGGGTTTTCTCCTGAACACCGTGCCATACGTAATGACGAAATACAAACTATGTATATATAATATGATTGTGCGTCAACGTCAAAGTGAAAGTGAAAGTGAGAGTGAGAGTGAGAGTGAGAGTGAGAGTGAAGGTGATGGAGAAAAACAAGCTGAATTGGTATGCTAGCTGTACATAGGAAACTAATCGCAGGGGGGTGCGAGTGTCGGAATGGTGTAAAAAGTCGAGAAGGTAGAAGGAAGTTCGGAAGAATTTTAATGCAAGGCACAAACCCTGGACTAGTTAGACACCACATCACACCAGCAAACGATGATGCCATGAAAATGAGAGTTGTTGAAATGAAGGAGAGCTGGGAAGATGAAACAGACTTGACAGGTATAGAGGTTTCAGACCTAAGCTGTCGCTGTCGTCCTCGTCCTCGTCCTCGTCCTCGTCGTCGTCCTCTTCTTCATCATCATCATCATCACCGCCCTTGTGATGAGAGAAGAGACGAAGGGAAGGGAATGGGAAGTAGAAGGAAGGACGAGCTAGAAAAGTAGAACCTAAAACAATTATAAATAGAGGAAAAATGAGGAAAAGAGCAAGTTGACGGGAAATAGTGTAAATGGCAAATGAAAAAAGTTCTCGGAAAGCTTACGAGAGAATGAAAATCGTAATAATATCTTTCTTGTTTTTAAGCCTCCAACAAGTTGAGTTGCCGTCGCTGTTACATTTACCATGGCATGGCGGGTGCTGAGACTGAATGAGACTAAAAGTGGAGACCGGAGACTCGTTCTCTTCAGTCTTCAGTCTTCAGTCTTCAGTCCACAACCAAACCAGATCCATGCATCCTTAGGCCTCTATTCTATACATATACATATACATATTGTACACAGAACATTGCATTGCATTGCAGGCTTTAGGATTTCTATGTTTTTGTCTCCTCTTTTCTTTATGCCTTTTCCTCCCTTCTGTCCTGTCATCCTCATCATGCATCTCATACATGTACATGCATACAAGGTGAGGTGAGTTGAGTTGAGTTGAGAGAGAGAGACAGAGACTGGTCGATTTGTTCAGCGTCTGTATTCCTTACTACACACATACACATACATACATACCCACATTGCATTGGTAGGAGGAAGAGACATGGGCATGGGAGACAGAAGTTGGGAGAAAAGAAGTAATACCCACCGTTACCATTCTCATCACTTTGTCTTTCATTCAACCGCATTCCTTCCCTCTCTCATTTTCGTGGCATGTAAACTTTTGCGTGCAGGCTTGGATATGGAGGCAGGAGAAAGCGTCCTCATTACGTCCCGCTCCTATATAAGTACATGCCTATGTATATGCATAGACTTTACATGCATGTATGTTATAGATAGTGTTGGAGAAAGCGTTTGCATATTCCAAGTATTTAGTTACCACATTTACACCTCAACTTGATGAGGAGAGAGAGACCTGGAGGAAAAGGAAACCCAGCCATGATCGCCATCCTCGTCGTCATCGTCATCGTCATCGTCATCGTCATCGTCATCGTCATCGTCCTTGTACTTTGCAAGGAGAAAGGAAAAGAAAGAACACAAGGCTTACAACTTACAACGTAGTCAACACATAGTGTGGAAAGTGCGAGGAAAAGAAGGAGAGGGAGAAGAACCCGGCGACAACGAGGACGAGAACGAGAACGAGAACGAGGACGGTATAATATCAAAGTGACTAAACTCACTTTTCAAGTTGTCACTCCTCAAGTTCATTTATTTCTAATATATTCCATGTTCCATTATGTTTGAGTTAGATGACGAGGAAATCTAAGCGTGTGCTCTCAACCATGTGAACACTGTGGATACAAAATTAACCTATAACCTCCGTGGAGCAAATACGTATCTTATCATTAGTACCAACTGCTACTGCAGTATCATCTACCATATACCTACTTACTTGTATTAGTATTTGGATCATATATTTGTAATTTCAGTGGAAATGCCTATGGGTCTCTCTTATTATTATCTTATTGGATACGGAAAATGCGACAGACAACGAGCTGGATTTTATTAACTGTCCTTGCCATTTTGCAATTTTGCGTGTAAATGTGTAATAGGCATTACTCAATTGAGTTTAAGGAGGATCGGATGGAAGGTGTGGGCATGGAGTAGAGAAAAAGCCTTATATGTAATGTGAATTTTGGGTACTCGTGTCCTGGATCTCATGAATGACTAACATGATATGATATGATATGATATATTTATAAACTTTGCAGATATTGGATTTGTCATCAAATCAAATTGTGTTGTTACCACCCGTCATTTTCATTCGGAATACAAAGCTACGGTATTTAGACTTGTCTAAAAACCGTCTTCGGTCCCTGCCACGTGATTCACTTGTCGGCTCCGCCATCGAAATACTTAATCTTGGAAGGAATCAATTTGTTAATCTTCCCGTTGGAGCTTTATCACAGGTCTCTTTGTCCCATCCCTTTGTCTTCTATAAATTACCTATATCATATTCCGAAGGTTCTCAGCCTAATGATTTACGAGCTATAGAATTAATTAACAAAGACATTTAGATTGGGAGCAAAAGGGATATTTTGTGGAATAATTATGGTGGGGCAAATAAAAGAGCAATTCAAAAGACATTTCTAAAGGAGGATTATGTAGGAGGGAAGCTGACGATGAGAGAGAGAGAGAAAAAGAGGTTTTTCAAAAGTGTGTTTGTAGGAGCACACTACATAGACACTTGGTTTCCCTGTCCCTGTTATAAGTAGGTATATTTCCCTTTGCCATTTGTTTCGCGAATTTTAGCAATATGTAAATGAAAGGGATCTTTTCAGTTTTCAATAATATTATTTGCTGAAAGAGAGGACCCTAACATTGAGCTTCTATTTTACGAAGGACTTTAGAATAATTACCTACACATGAATGTTTGAATTAATTGTTTATTTTTCCCACGTTTTTGAAAATATTAATTAGGTGCTTTTTGGAAAAAAGGAAAAAAGGTAGATACCTACATAGAGAGGTAGGAGAATTTTCCCAAAAAATTCTGGGTGTACATACATTCCAACTGTACGACCTACGTACTTATAATTAAGTAGAGCAGGTAGGAAATTGTGGAGTGGAGGTTTGTACACCAGACCAGTACTGATTACAATCATTTTTCCAGCTTGGTTTCTTCCGAGGATGGTCTAATTTTTTCTTTGTTTTAGTAATAAAAATTAAGGACCTACTGTGTTAACCTTGATTGGGCTTGAAATTTATATTGATTGCTTACTCAGTGTATTTATACAGACGATGGGTATTTTTGGAGCGAGTTAGTTGAGTTAAGTAAAGGTTAGTTAGAACTGCTGATTATTGGATTGGATTGGGCAGTATGTGGAGGAAAGAAGTACCTACCTAGTTTTAGTTAACAAGGGAAGACCTAGCATAGGTATATGTACACATTGAGTAGAATAAAAATGGAAGGGATGGAGAACATGTTGGTTGGAGAGACAGAGATGGAGATGGAGAGAAGGAAGGGAAGATAGAAAAAAAAAGAAAAGTTGAGACTGATTTTATTTGGCATTTTGTTTGCACGGTCTGTCGCTACAGATATCTCGACGGTTGAGAAGATTGGACATGTCACAGAACTCGTTGGAGCACTTGGACAGTACCATGTTCGAGTCTATTGCTGGTCTTGTACACCTTAATTTGTCGCAGAATATACTCAGCATTTTACCCGACAACGCCTTTTCTAATCTCGCGTCTCTTCGTGAATTAGATCTCAGCTTTAATTTACTCCGGGCCAATTTCAAAGTAAGTGTTTTTATTTGGGAAATTTATTTTCTAACGTGATATCTTTGCTGATCTTTTACCAATTATACCGTGACTAATTGATTAAATTGATGGCCTATATGTACTTACATATCCTACACATATACA
>JAAXYX010001529.1:0-22376 GCA_036851915.1 Ptenothrix huangshanensis | reverse complement strand
AATCCAATCACAAGGCAATTATAAGCAGATACGAGCTTAATACTTACCTTCGTTATGGTACTTTCACAATGCTAACCCAAAATTACAACTTAAAATTAAAAGCAACAACAATAAACAGAACAGATTGAGAATTATTTGAGTAGCCTATTGAGTGATATTTTGTTTAAGGTTTCGCATCCAACTCTTCTAGCTGTCAATAATTTGTCTGTGCCATTTGTGTGCGTACCATTTAACGTTACGGTATCGCGGTCCCTAATCAGGAAATTATTAGCTCGCCAAAATCACATATAGAATAAAATCAATTTCCCAGGACCGCCTATTATTTCCGTATCAATTTAGAAGCTCCGACCTACAAACACGAAGGCACATGATGATACAAAGATATTGGATCTATCTTCTTTAATAATTATATTTGGCTACTATAATAATAATATATTATATACTGCCAACTATCTTTATCATGTTAGTAGTTCACACATTTCTCATCCCACATGTATATCTATTGATACACAAATCTTTCATATTTTTTAGTATCAATATTTTTGGACTGCAAATATTAAAGTGTATAATTAAAAATCACTCAGAGCATGAAACCATTGCCAATGTTCTAGATAAATAGCACACCTGAGAGTTCGCAAAAACGTGTGAAATGCCTATAATCAATCAGTGAAAATCATCATCGGTTGACACAGTCAGAAATAGAATAACTCCTTGGGTTTGATGTGAAGGTGTACCACGATGCTCAAAATGGATCAATGAATGGAAGCTCTGTATTACTACTCCGTATTTCATGGTTTGGGTACAATAATAATAATTGAATCCAAGTACAATAGCAAATCAGAATAGGTATAAGCATTTGAAGCAGCTACTAATCGTGGACACAGTTAAAGTCTGTTTCTGAAGAAGGACACTAAATCAAGATTTCTCGAAGCGAAAGCTCAAGTATTAATAAAAAAAATAGAATCAAAGGCTATTTATTTACAAGTACTATTAAACATTATTACAAGCAGGTAATTATACTACATAGACAGGAGAGTAGGACTTGAAGTCAACCATGAATAATCTGAAGAAGTCAACGATAAAAGAAAGCAATTTATGATCCTTGCATTGCAGCCTGTGCGCCACGGAGAAGTTTACGAATCAAATGTATTCCCTCAAGCACTTTGAAATCTTGAATTTAAATCACAGCCTTACGCTTACTAATACTAATAAGAGCTAAGGAGACACTGATGCAAAAAGGTAGGAAAGTTTTCGATTTCAGAAATGACTAACGACTGCTACGCACTCGCACGATTGATGAAGAATATGTCAGTTGGACAAATTAGAGTTCAATAAAGTTCATCAAAATAAATTTACAGAAATGAAATATACCTCACGTGGTAATCATGCGGAAAAACCGAGATTAATATGCAGTAATTACTGTAGAGAATTCTGGTAATGTGCCAAAATGAGCTGACCATAATTAATACTGTCTGAATAATAAAGAAGATTTTATTGAGTCTTGAGAAATTTAAATGGCAAGTTCAAAACTAGTTATGTCGACAACTAATGCAGAAAGTTAAGTACTAAAGTGAAATGGAAAGAATATTTTATGTGGCCAATTTCAAAAATAAATGTAAATAAAACAAAAGCGCATTTAAAACCATTAGATATTTGAAATTCTTTGTGGTTGATTACTCAATGATTGCTGCAGTTTTAAGGATGAAAGAAATAAAAAACTTAATTCAGATTTAAACAATTGCATAAGTTTAGCATTTCCATCTTTGCAAAAAATACTTTCGTATCTTTATTTCTGTTTTTTAGCTAACAAAACAAACATATATAATATGCTTTTCAACATATACATATAATTTTATATATGTATATGTAGGCATCGCCCTTCCTATATGCGATACAGATAGATTAGCAAAACATGGTCATCATTAAAATTGTCAAACTATCGTTTCACTAACCATGCTGTTTTTTGGGATAATACACCACATGATTTTGATTTTGATTGCGATTTATTTTTATTACAAAGGCATGACACTTGAATTGGGAAGTGGAATAAAACTACCTACTTACACATTAAATCCTACAACGTATGTATGAAACGTGTAGAACGTGCGTGAATTTGAACTTTTTTTCTTATTATTCTTCAAACCACAATTGTGTTGGACTGTGATTTTCGCTTGTGTTGGCTTTATCATGTACAAAGTCCCAGCATTCCTACATGACTATTAGTACTACATGCGAACTTATAACAAACTGTAATTTGGTACAGGCAGAAAAAATCTTTATAGAAATGCTCAGATTCTACTTGAAACTTCAACTTGAGTGCATTTTGCTGTATTTCATTTTTATTCTCCCCTTAACTAACAATTCGATGAAGACTCCTTTTCTTTCTTGGTTAACAAATCGAGTCATTAAGGGCAGAAAAAGCTTTGCCTTTCATGGAATTCGAACAATTAAATTAACTGCAGAATACACCTATGCAGTTTCAAATATAATTACCTAAGGTACAGAGATACATAAGTTTTTTATGCTAGCTGTTGGATATCAGTATTTTCCATAGGAATATGTGTGCGGCAAACAACCACCCAAGCCAACGCCAAAGCCAAAGCTAAGTTTTGATGATTATAATACTATTAGTGCAGAATGTTCAGAGATATTTTACTACTCTTCAGTTTCCCTCAGGTGTTTTAATCTTATTATAATTACCATTACCATTATCTACACAGTGGATGTGCATAACGTCAATGTGTTCAACTCTTTCATTAAACCTTTGAAAACGTGAAACAACATCTTCTCAATTTCACTTTTTCTCCTCATTTAACCAACAACAAACTTTTATTTTCAAGTTCAAGGTAGTAGGTAGTTGTAAATTTATTTTGCACGTACCGCCTATACAATTATCGCATAATATGTTGTGTTAATTGTAGGGAGTGAGAGACTAACGTCGTTGGAGGTGTAAAACATGCTAACAATATTTTTAAATTTCTGCAAAATTAAAAATTTCACAATAACAATAGCTTTACATTTCTCGAGGAAAGTCTCAAGCAGCCTATATGTACAATTAGATGTTATTAGGCACAAAACAGTAGGCGTCTGTGAATATACGACTTCAAATTCTACTTACTCGATGGTTTCAAAGAAATTGGGACCGATTGACCGATCCGAGCGGTAAAAACGTAAGGGTTTCAAAATGTGTAGCCAGTGTTTAATTTAGCAGTACGTGCTGTTCTAGAAATACAAAATCGCCAATTTATACTACAGTAGCACATAAACAATGGCCACCAGAAATTTATTGCTGCGACGAATTTAGTCCACAATTAAGATCACTCGGTTTGAAAATCAGTTAAAGCCAGTTCAAATTAGAAATAGGGAAACTCTAAATCTTACATACTGTCTCCAGCTGTTTTAATTTGCTTGAAAGAAGGAAGTGTGCGTGCGTGTGTAAGCCATATTTGTATGCAGGCTCATATAATTGTCTGTATTATATTGCTCGATTTTGCACCTTTGGTGGGATACGAATTAACTTATAAATTAATAGACCTACCTACTAGTAGTGGATAATCTATCTCCACACTGAATGGCTCGTGCTTTCCTTTAAATAACTAGAACCAGTGATCATGGGATTTAATTTTATGCTAAATTATAAAATTATTATTAAAGTATGGTACTTGGAATTCGAAATTATAATCGTAATAAAGTAGTCTAAATATTTATTGCATTCAAATAGAATCATTTGAAAAATGCGACAGTTCAATTATTGCAACTTTGCACAAGTCATTTTTTATTCAACTTTTATGATCGTTACGTTGAAAATGCAATAAAAATTAATGGTTCACACTCACTAACTCACTAACATCAACATCGGCATCAACATCGAGATTCGAGATCGACATGGGTGTAAGGAGGTGCCTTAGTAATAAAATTACAGTAAGTAAGTAAATAAGTAAGGAATTCTATGTATAGATTTATCTCGCTCAGCTTCTCCTCTCCTCCCCATGCAAGCAGTAGCCAGGGAGGCAGTAATGGCAATACAGTAGGTTGGTAGGCAACAGGTAGACATCAGACATGCATGGAGAGGATTATACACAATTATTATTAACATGGACTCTGGATTAGCTTTTTATAGTTGTATGTAGGTGCAAACTGCAAGGAACGTTGATGTTCGTTTTATATTTTGGTAGCGAAGCAATCACCACGTCAAATGAATTCCGCATCCCCATCCCCATCACATCAACAGTTCATATCAGAATCTTTAATCCGCACAGAGAGAAATGTGAAATCGAAATCGCGAATCTTTTTACTAAATTCAAGCCCAAAAGTCTCGATAAAAATTTGTAATCACAGGCACGTTGCTCCTTGGCACACAAGATGAGAGAACACACACGCTAATATACGGTACAATCAAATCAAGATTCTGATTCTGTAATGATAATAATAGGATAAAACTATCTGTATACATACATGTGTGCAAAAATAAGAACAAATTATGTCTTGTATGTACAACCATATTAGTCTAACTAACTACCACCTATATATGCATTGCACCAAACCAAACCAAACCACCTACCTACCTACCTGTGCCTACCTACCTGAAAATCTTGAGCGTTTTTAACCTAATTTCATATTTTTGTGGTTTTAACTTTGCTTAAAAATCAGATGTATGTAAGGATTAGGACAGGATTACAATTTCACAGATTACTCTAAATGTAGGAAAAGTTTGTCATGCAATAAATACACATTTTCCTCAGTCCTCTCTGGATAGCCTACAATTATTAAATGCGAAATGCAAAAATGTAATCTGCACATGGCAGACATATTTCTATCCTTTCCGCTAACTTGATTCAGATACAGAATCAGAAGCCAAATCGGCAACAGAATCAGTATCAGGTAATCAGTGGATGTGCAATTACTTCGTCGCAAGTAGCTGCCTTCGCATTTTTCGGCGCATAATTAATCTATACCCATATAATTATATGTATAGGATTTTAATATACAGCTCTGTTTACATAAGAAAACTCTTTGGATCGAAATCTCTTATGTACATTTAAAATTTATTTTTACAGTATCATTTAAATTTTTTTGCATTTCCTATCTTGTATAGTCGTCGCCCTAGTCGTAGTAGTAGTATACACAGTGGGAGTAGCTTTAAGTTTCTTGTTTAATTTTATGTAATATATAAAATATGACTTTTAGTGTGTTACACAAGTAGCAAGTCGACTGTCATAATTATCCAATGTATCACTCCCTATTTAAGTTTAAAAAAACGTTGTAGGAAACCAAAAACAAGAATGGCTACCAAGTGTAACATTTCAATGGAAAAAAGCAAACTTTCTCAAGTATGAAATTTGACTGAATGTGTTAATGTGTTTTCGGATTTTATTTTATTCACTTCTTTCATTATAATATTGTTAGGGGGGTTGTATATTACTCAACTGTGATTCGAAGCGTAGGAAAAAAAACGAAATGTCATCCAATTGACTTTGACTTTACAGGATTTGGTACAAATGGTGGGACTTGCGAGACATTAACATTCAATTTAACACTAATATATTATGTGTACAATTTTTGCCAAGCACAAGTATACATTTAAATTGAAAACATAAGGGAAAATGGGAAGCATATGGAATTCGCTTGGATCAGATAGTAGTGTAGTGGCAGTAATAATGAAAATGTTGCAAAAAATGCTTTCTATGTAATTATATGCACATATCATTTCCTTCCGTAATCATGTACCTAGGTATGTAGGAATGTTGAATGTATAAATTAACGTGAATGTCCATGTCCATGTCCATGTCACGTCAGAGGAAAGGATAGAAAAGCAAGGAAATAAAAAACGATTTTAGGTACATTACGCGAGTAAATCATGATAATTAGTAGCTGCGGCAGTGTCGCAGTCATTATTGCCTATGTAGCTGTGGAAATCTACAACGCAGAAAATTGAAATTGTGATGGAATGGAATGCAATGTAATATGAAATACGATGCGATGAAATGAAATGCAATGCAATGCTCCATAAATTATGAATGACGAATGATGAAGGGGAAATGAACTACATGCTACCATTTGTGGACCATTTCATCATTTGACATTATCTAATAGAGTTTGCCCTTGAAAATGCACTAGTGCCACCAGCAAATGATTTTTTACATTTCCTAAATGCGGATGTGTGATGCACTCTCATTACCACGACACGCAATCAATTCTGAATAAGATCACTTTCGGTATTTTTCAACAATAAAAAGGTCCATAGAATTCTGAATACATTTTATATTGGTATCATCATTTCAATCTGTGGAGTGGCCTTGGTCCTAGTTCACCTACTCTTGCAATATTTCCGATCTTCCCATGAGGTTCAGTGGTAAACCTTACTCACTACAAGTATCGGCATCGATGGACTCCATTCAGCATCATAGCATAAGATCTAGGAACACACCTACTATTCTTCCGTCCTTCGATTCTACCCAATAGTATATACATACTTGAAAAATAATGACACACTGATGTAAAAGTTACAGAATTTATCAGAGGACTACTGAACTACATCAACTAGGACAATCTACGATTTACAAACTAATCGTAAGGATTCTATGTACAACACTCATTTTGGCGCAGTTAAAGCTCTTACAAAAAAACGTAATGCTTATATCTATTTTTAAAAAGGGAAATCATTAGAACGGCCACTTGTCTAAATGCACAAAAGTTTTTTGTATGGAAAACTGTCCCGTCTTTTTTCATTTCTATACTGTAGGGAACAAAATTGACTTTTAAAAATGTAGCCTATCTGTAACTGTATTCATGGAGAAAATGAATTTGTGAAGAGTAAAAGTACGCTTATTACTCAATAAACAGCACCTTGGCTCTAATAGTTATTTTCTGGGATAAAGTAGCTTTTCAAGCATATCATTTTAAGACAGGATAGACAGGAAAGAACACGTTGGTAGCATCGAATTGATTTGATTCCAACCCAATTAACTTCTTGAGCATTTTCTATTTTGTATATATTATGACTTAAATACTAGTTGCGAATTTAATCATAGCAGAATTATTTCTGCACGCACAATTCCTGCAAATAAAAGAATTTTAAAAAGGCGCTGAAATTCTTTGATCTAGAAGCAAAAAGGGAAGTAAGGGATTTATAGAAATCGCATGAGTTGATGTCAACGTCAACGTCAAGTAGATATCAAATTAAATGCAGAGGTTAGGAGCCAAAATGCCCCAGCTTAGGGGCATAGACAGTATGAACACGGTAACAACTGATCATTCTATTATATCCCGCACTCATCTCTACGCGTACATTTGAGTCAGAAGGGAGTAAGAGATGAGTAAATAATACATGCTAAAAATAAGATTTGATTTAGGAGGGTGTATCCTAAAGTAATCTCGGAACATTCCAATGAATCTCGTAGTGTAGTGCATTCTACTTTTAACGTTGGAAGCAAACAAGAAAACGAGTGTGGATAATTCGAGTCAACCAACAGTGTTAAAATAAGGTACAGAGGCATTTAGCGCTCAGCATTGAGCACTCAACACTCTACTCAGCTCTAGCACAGAGAATTTACATGCTGAATGTACAATTAAAAAATGAGAAGTCAAATTTTCCTGTCAATACTAATGACTCTAATTCATACCATTGAATTTCGACTTTGAATCCCATTAAGGAGCGTTAGGCTATTCAATGCTCAGTGTTGAACAATTTAAATAGCTTCGAATTCCAATACATTTCTTCGGCATGCATCCATCAATCCATCCATCCATCCATCCATTACATCGTTCTTTAATAAGTTTTGCTTCGCTTCGACCAACTGAACGACGAAAGTCTCTTGCCATTCTCAAAGTAAATGTATATACCTCCAAGTAATAACTCCAATTCGACAAACAAAAAACACCACCAGACCATTCCCTACCATCACCATATATTCCGTAGTGGTTCTTTTTATTTCTCCTTGCTAATGAGCATCTAAGGTAGATTGTAATATATAATAATTATAATAGTTAGTTGTAGCTGTCAATAATTATGACACCCTCGTCAAGTCAAAGGGAACTGAATACTCAGACGCTGACATTTCAGTTGCTTCACCCCAAATCAAATCAAATCAGCAAAGCCATCGCTTTTTCTTTGCACATTGTTCTCAATAGATATGTACAGGTGGACACATCGGTAGTCAACTGGCATTTCTATACATATAGGTATCCTTTTTATAAACCTTTCAGCTGTGGACACCTTCTTTATTATTATCTGACTACAGTCACTGTACACTGTACTCTGAAATAGAAGTATACTCTATAGTGATAGTAGTGTACATATAATAATACCACCACCATCGCACTGATGACGACGTTTATCTCTATCCTAAATAAGCAACGAGCATTTACTTATAATAATAGCCTTGCTGAATAATAATTACTGGCCACTTACACACATATTTTGGCTTATGACTTCAAATGAACATTCATTGAGTACGGGGTAAAGCCGAAGGATTGTTGGCTCAATAATCCTAGTGTCAAAAGAATATTTAATTATGCTATTTACTTAACTTACATTTAAAAAGTGAATTCGAATTCAAATTAGACCCATAGACACAAATAAATATATAGGGAACCACTAACAATCACTATGACTTTATGAGGGCATAAAGACCCAGCTAAACAGAAACTGTGTACTGTGTACGAAGCAAAGCAAAACGTAGTAAATACAAAACAAAGTTCATAACCGGTAAGCTTAATTATATACAAATCGTAATTATATGTTGGTGAGACCGACGACTTTAAATCGAAATAAATAATTTAAATGAAATAACGGATCTACATCTATAGTAGTTCACATAATCCATCACAACTCACGATCATCAGTATCCTGTAGCAGTATAGGTAGTCGTAGTATCTGTATTGGAAGTAACAGTAGTAGCTGCACACCTTTTTTGTAATAAATCACTAGTACCTATCAAGGTATTTTGTTTATGTACTTGTTCGAGTTTGAAATTCATACGATTATTATTACTGTTTGTGATCTGCACATGAGATAATCCCAATCACCTTTTTCCCTTTCCTCATACTAATTATTGTAAAAATAACATCGTAAATAATCCCAGTCGTGATTTGCCAGATTAATGTAAACAATTTAGAATTTGAATTGCAATAAAATGGTAACTTGCAAAGCAAATACTTAGGGAACTGCCTTGGTCCATCATGATTCTTGTTCATGGTTGGGTAAATAATACAAACCTATATAAAAACAAATATTAAAAAAAATCATATGATTATATATACAGTGAACCAAATTATCAAACATCAGAATATATTATAGTAAGAACAAGACCAGTAATGATTACTATTATGCATGTGTTATCACAACCAATTTACCATATTTGCTCTAAGATTACACACGATAACCATTGATTGATAGATAAACTGATAAAGCCTGAGGAAACTCAAATTAAATAATCACACTCAATGCATAGTTCCCTTACAAACATAAGTTTTTCTTTAACTATCTCCCATTTAGCACTGTATTATTCACTATTTGTCTTTTTCATCAACTATTTCGTGTACCTTACCAAATTCGACTTGACTACCTCAAACTATTACCTACCTTAAAAGTAGGAAATGATGATAAATTGTTAATAGTAAACAGTATTTACCTTCACTGTATTGTATTGTCCTGTGTGTGGCCATGGTATGCCATTCGATGAGAAAATAAACATGAAATTATACAATATTTATATTTCTGTCTGTTTTTACATATTTGTCTATTGTTCTTGGTGGTATTCGTTCATGAATGAAAATCAAATATTTCTATGGCTATCGCTATAAACTACAACTACGACTATGGTTGTCTGTCTAATTAGCTAATAAGGCTAAATCACGATTTTAATTTTACATAATAGAACACACAACAGTCACACTACAGAATCAGCTACTAATGATTTGTGAAAGTAAATAACGCAGGAACGTTTTGTTCACACAGTCACACAACGAATAATTACGGCAAATTAATTTCAAATTAATAATCACAGTCATCATCATCATGATCATCATCATACGGATGGAGAAAGCTTCGTTTCGTCGTAATATTTAATATTTTTCATCTTTTGACATTTTTACACAGCCCGATTACTGCAAGTCAGAAAGGTACTATTGTAATGTAGTAACTGAGACTATTTATCACGTTTCACATTTGCGTGTATTTTATACTTCACTTCTACAGCAATACAAACTTTGCCTTTGGGTTTTCATTTTTATGCATTTTGACTCCCACATCTTCCAACAATTATAATCACAATCACAATTAATAGTATCATGTCATTGCCAATTGTTTCATCACAAAAACATGTTCAATTCAGCATTCTGTACCTGTTGCTGTACAAAACCTCGAAGTATTTACCCAACACTTAGCAGAAGAGAAGCGAAGAAGAATGAAATAACAATCAAACAACATAGTAACGGTTATATTTCTACTATTAATAATTAATCATAACTACATAGCATAGGTAGAATATATACTACCTATATATGATTATACATATACGCACCTTTATCATTAGTGGTAACGGCCGGTTCAACTCGAATTTTGAAAACAAGAAGGAATTACAAATTACGAATTAAAAATGTATGACCGACAGCGGCACCACTTACCTATCCATTACAGATTACAGTGTATCGCTAAAATTGAAATGTTGTGTTTTCAAATACAATTAGGAAGGTAGACAGTAGTTGGTATATCAATGACTACCTATACTACGAATATAAAAACACTTGGTTCTTGGTATCTTATTCGTTTTACGTCAGATTTGATGAGGGACCTCGTTAAATAATTACAACAGTTTTGCTCTTGCTCACGTTGTAATTAAATCGTTCAAAATGAAAAAAGGGCACCCATGAATTGCATTTACCATCAAGCGTGGATTGGATTGTACTAAATATATGGTATCATTGGGCTAAGTTCTCCCTACATATTATATATTGACAAACAATATTCATGGCTTATAATATATAATTATTCCTATATGTACAGAATGTACGGCACGAGGACGCTCAATACTCTTCTTACTCCTTGGTCTTTGGTTCTTGGTTCATCATAAATCAAAATGAATAATTTACGCCGCAGATAAGAAACTAAGCCTCATCATCCACAGTTTGTAATCGTAATCCATGGCGTGCATTCTTGTTATAGTTATATGCAACTTGGCCTCATCGTTATCATCAGCCTTTCATTCACAGGACGCTAGGACACTAAAAGAGGCAGCGAAAAATTGTAACCCAAAAATCGCCCAGCAAGACCCAGCATCAGCATTAGCACCAACCCAAGTCTCAGTCGTAATAATAATAATCATAATATACGTACTAAAGTCAAACTGAATCTTAAGTATAGAAATGAAGACGAAGATCAACACCAACGTTTATTTCAACCCACAGGCCGGTTGTACGGTTTCTAGTGTACCGCGAAGGTGAGGAGGCCGTTGTACATAATGCCCTACCATGCATAGCCTCGTGCCATAGAAGTCCAAAGAATTCAAATGACAACGTATTGTCTTTAATGATTTTGGGTCTTAGAGGGTTTATAATTTAATGTAGATAATTTAACTTTGTCTTGCTGTGACGTTATACCTCTGACTCTGATTCTTGTTCTGAATCTGGTTCTGGTTCTGGTGCTGATTCTGATTCTGATCCTGATCCTGATGCCTTATTGCTCACTCTTAAAACCAACCACGTTAGTAGGTAATTTATGATTTTTCCGTCGAAAGACAATTAGAATTACAATACATTACCATTTTAAATTTGAATGGATAACTGCATCGGACCATGGACATATTTGCAATCTGCACCAAAGTGCACAGATGAGCTATAGGAATCAATGCACTTTACCTATTTAAATAATTATCAGCAGATATCAATTCATGTTTAAATAGTAAATCCACTTTGCATTATATTTGAAAATCTGTATTATTTTGAATTCTTTAAGGCTATCTATTTTTTCAAATACCAATTCATTGTAATTAATTGTCATTGTCGACATCCGACATCAGATCCACAATGCATCTCAACATAAGGCAGTGTTGAAGTTATGCTGTTGGACAGTGGACGAGATGATCTTACCCTTTATGTAGTTTCAGCCTTAGCCTTTGTTGCTTTTAGTATTTAATAATAAATTAAATTAGTACTTGCAAGTTGCAAGAAAATCTTCTGTCTTTTTTAAGTACTCTGAGGCACAGGTGTAAATGGCACTAACCCCATTGAATTAATGCCTGATACTATCACCAATATACATGCAATGGTGCTACCTGTAGTATGTGTAGCGGTGAACAATTAAAGCTGCAGTCAGTTCGAGCTCAGTCAGTTCGTTGTAATATTTCTTGATAAGTGATAAGCCATTAAAAAAATCATCAAACTCAAAATTGGGTATAGTAAAAAAGCATTTTTTGGTGGGTTATTTGTAAACTTGAGCATTATCAAGTTAGTTAGCTGGATTGCGAAGTGCACAGTGTATTGTAATTTGATGGAGATAAAGATAAACACGGTTGTGCTTGATCTGTATATATATTTGGTGTCTTTGTATGTATGCTCTACACTCTACAGATTAACGTGTACTTTAGTGGTAACCTACAACTACTTGCATGCCGCATCAGCATTTAGGATCAATTCGGCATTTGGATTTGGATCCCCACAGTAATACAGTAATAGAAAAAAAACTTTATTAAGTCACTCTTGCTCATCACAAATAATTGTCCAAAGCATACAGTATACTACATTGCAAAATCTTTTTGGACTGAACTGTAATAATGTACATATTAGACACACTTCTTAACTATGTATTAAGTTTTCATATTTTCTATGTATTAATTTGTACTATATGCAATCTATATATTTCGTACCTGGCTTGAAATGGAACTAAAGAAGTTTACAAAAATTAATTGAGATTTTAGATACGATACGACGCACCTTGTAATTGCAATGAGTGTAATCTGTAAAGTCTGCTGTGCCTCTACCTATAGATTTGTATATCTGCAAAATTCGACAGTCTGAATTTCTACAGCTGCTACCTACAAAGTATGACATGTTCGAGGTTCGAGTACAAGACGGATGTGGATATATCGATACAAATACTGGTACCTATACCACTATAGATTTAGCTAATAATTATACCTAATATTATTATGTAGTATCGTTGATGCTGATAGTTTTAATGGCAGTGCGTAACAAGTGTTCTGCTGACGATGGCATGGCTTCACATAATTGAAACCCAGATCGAGTTCGAGGATTCAAGCATCGAGATCGTAGAGACCCACAGAATCAGAATCGACAGTATCTCCACACATCAAGAGTCAGTATTCAGCGTCATGGGATGGGATACAATACGAGAAGAGGAACATAAGGGACGACAGAATAGTTACTCCTATGGCTCTTTCCTTAGTATTTCTTTGGAGTATTAAACACCAAGCAGTAGTTAAGTCAAGTCAAGCCAAACCAAACCAAGCTAAGATTTAAGTGAAGCCAGAGGATTCAAGCAAAGCAAAGCCAAGCAAAGCAAAGCATTACATTGCATTGCATTGCATTTGCTTTTGGTTTGGTGGACTCAAGTGTGTCTAAAGGATTTTTGTTCGCGGCTAAATTGCATGAACTAACAGGTGGGTTGGATGTTGGTTGTTGGTTGTAGGTTTGCTGTGGGACTAGGACTACACAGTAAAGCAAGAGAACAGAGAGAGAGATAGAGAGATACGCGAAGGTAGAACACGGAGTTGTAACTACAGGTAACTCTTTTGATGACTATGACTGTATGCAATAATGACTGCCTGCCTACCTTCCTCTACGAGTGCCTTTACACTTTGCTTTGCTTTGCTTTGCTTTGCTTTGCTTTGCCTTGCTTGCTGTACTTTTGGATGGTTGCAGGTTGCAGCCGCATTATTGTAGATTGTAGGTGGACGAATAACATTCTCATGACAATTGAACAGTCTTCAACTAGCCTCAGTGCCGAGAACACACGGTCATCAAAACTCAACAATTCGCATCCCATAAATCATTTACTCCATTGTTGTCCTTTCCTCTTCTGGCTCATGTTCAACACCGCACAGCAGACAAATTTATTCCATTTTTATTTTATTTGCTGTCTGCTTGCATTTCAATTTGCAATCGCATTTCCATTCTCATCTACACTCAATTTGTATTTACGGACCACTTATTAAGGATTGTTTCAAGTTCCGTGAAGGACTTGGACTTTTCTTTGGAAACCTAGTGAATTTGTTTCAATTGTGACAAGTATAAGTTTCTCTTCTACATACAACTTCTCTACGGGACAGTTCGGAACTCCCCTATACAATAATAATATTAAATTAATTTTATTGTATAGAGCCCACGCCATGGTTGAAAAAATTGGCAGGATTTGAAATTTTTGCAGTGAATACGGACTTTGGTTTGGAATACATTTTACATGTTTAGTGTAAAAGCACAAGTACAATTCCAGTCCAGTGTGTTGACGTTGACAGTGAACGACATACTCTGTGCATTACTGATATAATAACGTACAGATGATACTGCCTTCAGTTACGATTGTTTTGTTTGCAAAATAATACTGTAACTTTTATATAATTCGTGAATTGATAGTTTAAAAACCCGAATTGTCAAAAGTAAAACGAGATCAAAGGAAATATACACAATAACTGACATAACACCAATTTACAAAAATACCGGAAGTGAAAATTATTTTGTTACAATTGACATTTTAATAACAACTTCAGTTTCAGTTCTCGTGGATATAATAATAAAAAAAACCTTTTGGACCTACTTTGGAATTTCAATATTGAAAACTGTGAGACAAGTCACTATAAGGTGAGCCTCGATATTTTGTTTTTACGTAAACCTTTTACCTGCATACTACATACATAGTTATACCAACGTCTGATTTTTTCATCACGAGTTTTAACCATCAAAAATGCAAGCATAGAACGAAACCATATAAAAAGCTTTACATCATTTCGACTCACTCAGTCATGATTCAGTGGATTGCTGTAGTCTGTAGTAGCGTCTGTGTCTAAATCCCTCATGGACATTTCCGGTCTTCTCCTCTCTTCACAAAATCATTTTATAAAGTCTTCGTCAACAGTCAATATATAATAGGAATCCTCATGAGGATGTTTTGACTTGAAGCATTTATATACTTCCTTCCATTTCCACCATCATCATAATTCATGGTATTGGTATTCATATCCTACCAATATTCCTCTGTAAGGAGCATACTACCCTTTCTAAATTTCCAGTACTTCCCTAATCCTACGGAAGAAAAAATTCTATTTATTTAAAAATTCAATTTTGACAAACAAGAAAGAAACAAGGAAGGAAGATTTGAGGGAAACTACGGCAAAAGTTAAAGTTACAAATGGGTTTAGGCAACTGATGAGATCGGTGGTGACTTCTACTAATGTACCCGTGTATACTACTGCTACCAGTACTACATACACAAACTACTGCTAGTGCTACTGCTCCTGCTACCACAGTGGAATTGTGAGAAATTTCAATGCATAATTTCCAGCTGTAAAAGCTCTCGATAGATTCTGTCTGTCTGTCTGTCTTTCTGTCTGTGCAAGTTAATGGCAATGGAAAATGCATAAACATGCTACAGTACTTCTGGTTTGGTTCTCTTCTGGCTTGATTTTTGGGCTTTGGGTTTTGGATGTGAAATGATCTGTTGGCTTTATAATCTCTGTGAAGAAAAGGATAAAAAACATGACAATCTGACACGAGCGACGTTTACACTGCTATTAATATTGACATGATAGACAGCAATATTTCAGTACAAGCCAAGCACAAGATAGGACAAGCCATACCATGCCAAGCCATGCCATGCCAGGCCATACCATGCCATGCCAGGACAGGACAGGCCAGGCCAGGCTAGGCCAGACCAGGACAGGACAGAACAGGACAAGGCAGGACAAGGGAAGGGAAGGCAGAAGGATGTGTAGCGTAGCATCATACCTTGTAGAAGGCAATCCCTTCCTTTTTCCATTTTCAATTGAATTGTACTTGAAGACTTGAAATAATCTACAGATATACTTTGACACATTGGCAGGGAACTTCTGTTTTCCTTTTCCTCAAACCTGCTGAGGTTGAATTGCTGATACAAATGTTGATGCTGGCGCTAATGTTGATTTGAGTAGTGGGGGGCTGGTTCTGGTTTCTGGTTAGCTGGATGTCTCATGTCTAATCTTTGATATTTCTTGTTTGATGCTTGATATTTGATGGTTGCTGGTCCTCGGCCCATCATCAGCATTACAATTACAGGCAGCATTCTTCACATCTTCACATATATAAACCTTCAGCCTAGCAATCTTCCACAGGAATAATTTATACTTACCTATGAAGGTACATGATGGAGTAAATGCAGTAATAAAATAACAGTCACAGTTTGCAGTTGACGTTCTTCGAAAATCTATTTAAAAGTTTCTCAGTCACACGTTGCATCGCGTATTGCTTTTGCCATTGCTATTGCAATGCACTCAATTGCAGCAGTCCTCGTTGAAATTGTCGCAGTCGACGACGAAATGGAAATGTATTTAGGTTTTTGGTACATCCCCCCTCGTCATCGTCATCGTCGTCAACTCTTCTGTATAGTTATAATGAACTCACATGAGTGTACGAGTACACTCCTGGTACGGGTACTCTATAATCTAGCATTGCATTAAATCGTATTGTACTTCTATTCGTGTATTCTATGGCAATGCCAACGTATGATTTTTATATTCTCTTCCTTCCTCGAAAAAAAATCGTGGGATATTCGTTTATAGAAAGATCCGTGTGTAGAGCAAAAGGAAAGAAAAGTAAGCAAAGGTAGGTCTTTGCCTACAGCTTGTCAAAACTCTATTTTACATATTGTAATTTGGCTCACTCCGTAGCACTGACTTGACTTCTTCCGTTATCTCACTACCTGTAACTATTTACACTGTACCCACTACATATATAGTATATAGCACTATGCCATGCTGCAATGCGATGCTCAACTGCTCTTGTTCTTATTCTAATCTCCAGATATTTTAATCTCTTTGGTTCATCAAGTCTACTGTTTCTCATTTTGCTCACATATTTGACTCGGTGTAAGTAACTGTAATACCTGCAAATCGTACTTGTAAAAGGAGAGTGATAATCCTAACAACTTCCGTATCCATGTTATTCTCTGAGCGTAAGCACCCCCGCACTTATGTTTACAAGATGTAAGTATAGCCATTTACCATCTAAATTGTGTAAAGTTAAGCAAAACAAGTTCAAACACGCTTTAGCTTTGAATCACTAACGAAATCAGGTAAAGTCAAAGTCAACGTCAAAGCTAAAGTCAAATCTTAAACCAAAGTCAAAGTCAAACCAAACCAAATCTAATTAAATCCAATGAAGCTGTAGACAAAGACTGACATTTAAAAGCAAAATAGAAACACGTTGCTGCTGGGACTTTCTTCTAATCGTAAGAAGATTCTTCCGTTTCTCAATAAATTTGTATTTATGTAGTTGATTGCCGTGAAATCTAAGACAGTTCTATCAATGAGCTGTGCTTTGGAAAGAATTATTTATACAGGAATAATGTTATCTTTCTGTAAAATGCATTGCATTATTGCTACCTAAAAGCGGAACTTCCCACATGTGCTCGCATTTTTCATGATCATGATTGCCACTGCTTTGAATTGATTTCGGGTGGGTTTGGCTTTGACTTTGATCTTGGATTAGCTGCTACATTCTCACAGTACTATCCGGTAAATATTCAACGTTTCAAAGTTTTTGGAGTTTTTAGGTTGCGAAGGTTGAAAAATGTGTTGAGATTTACACGAAAAGCCAAAAAGGATAAGAAATGCGAAAATGTGGTTAAAGTTGAAGTCTTGATGTATGTAACTTAAGGTAGCATAAGATGGGAAAAATCTTTGTGTTGATGTCGACGTCGAGTTCGACTTGACTTTGTCTTCAAGCCTTGTATTGTATGTATAGGTATATGTACGCTACTATTTGGTTTTGTTTAGAATCTTATATCGATCCTGCGTGTCTTCCGTGTTGGTGTTTTTTCAAACTTGAGCTCCCTTTCTTGTGCACTTCTATTATTCTTTTCACTTATGCGTTCTTCTACTCGTACTCGTACTCGTACTCGTACTCATCGTCAGTCCCATCCTCATACTTGTAATCGTAATCGTACAAGTGTGTGGCTATCGACTCTTCTTCTTGTCATGTAGTTTGTGTCAGTCAGTTCAGTGCTCACATGTTCCCTGATTCTGACTAACTTTTCCTTATTCTTGTTAAGAGCAGAGATTGAGATATTTAATTGTAGGTATCTGTACTGTACACAACATCTTTCGACAGACATGCAGAGTAAATCGAAATCCAAAGCCAAAACCAAAGCCAAAGCCACGTCAAAATTCAAGTCCAAATGTAATAGTTTCATTAACATTACATGACAGAAGGGAAGAACAGTTAGGAAATTATATGCGTAAGGATAGGAAACCAAATCGCAATCAAAATCAAAATCAAAATCAAGCCAAACCAAACCAAGGCAAGAAAGGCACAACTCTCTCACACATACACACTGAGGAATTTTGGATTTTATTTTACTAGAGAAGAAGAGTAAAAGAGGAAGAACGACAACACTGAGGCTTTGGATTGGACTTGGTTATTGGAGTTCGTGTCGCTTCGCTACCTCAGACAACGTGTAGTCTCTAGTGACTCCCGTTCTGTGTATTCTTGTAGGGATTTATCATGTATGTATGTAGGTACGCCACACAAAATAGCATCAGAATCATGCATAGCGAGCCTCACATCACATCACATCCACATCACATCAACTCAACTCAGCATGGTCGATGTTATTTGAAAAAATTTCATGAACGCACGTACGGCAGACAACCATCACCATCTCATCGTTCCCATCTCCACAAACATCTCAGGAGATAACTGAACAGTGAGCATACCACAAACACATGCAATCCCATGCAATGCAATTCAATTCAATTCAATGCAATACATTGCAATGCAATGCAATGCAGTTCAGTCGAATGCAGTGCAAATGCTCCTAAGCTATGCAATGCAAAGCTTCAACTAAAAGCTCGAGAAACGCAAACCAAACAGAAGGAATGGGAATCCGAAGTTGAAGTTGAAGATGATCTTGAAGTCAGTCTTGAGAAAATCAGAATGAGAAGAACAGAAATGCCACGGCACGAGATGTTGATGCACGAGTTGCGTGTAAGAAAAATGCAGTTGTGGATGTCGACAGGACCGTTTATTTTCAGAAATACGATCTTCATTTAATTTCATTACCTGCAAAAAAGCTACATTTACAAAGTTGACTTTTTCAAGCGTATTCCGCTTCCATCACCATTCAACATTCAACGTACATTTTGCGTAATTCGCTCACAATCTTCAACAACAAGCCTCTTTTATCTCAGACACACTACACTTAATTCCATTCCATTCTACTCCTTGCCATAAACCCTGTTACTGGTGCTCTTCCCTCGCCTTCTCTACATATGTATGTAGTTCTGTATAACTGAAACGGAGAAAACGGTAGTACGAAACTCCTCATTGTCTGTGCCTCCTGTCGTCTGTCTGTCACAATGATACTTCCTTCAAATTCCAAATATTTCATGTGTACTCTAATTTATATGAGTAAACGCACCGTAACATCTACCAGCTTGTGAAGGCTTGCTTGAAAATAACATTACAACCCAGAGTCAGAGTCAAGACGAAAAGCCAGCAGTCGGTTAGTGTAATGGTCTAGTCTAGTCTGGTCTGGTCTGTTCTGTTCTGTTCTGTTCGTTTCGTCTTGGTACTTACCACTAGGCCCATTTACTATTTACTATTTACACTAATCAGCTCCTGTGGATATATACCTATACTGAATGAAATAAAATCACGAGATAACTACGTATTTTTAATGTTCATTGGCGGAACCAACGATAAGGATGCGAAGTGAGGTGTACATCTCAGTCTATATATGCACTCATTTGTGGTTGTACATAATACAACTTGGGCTAATACAGAAAATCTTGACGAATTTTTATAGCATCTCTGACGAAGTACGAATCCACAAATCCAAGTGTGTTTCTTCGTGTATTTTGGGTACCCTGTCTTGAAATGTAATAATTACCAGGGGAGTACAGTGAGCTCTGACTAGTGAGTCTTGTCGTCTGCCTTGTCTTGAGTGGGGAAATGTCCGTACGCATTACAATCAGTTGAAGTTTTAGAGTTGAAATTGACGCTAATTTGGAGAAAAAAGCCTTCAGCTACTCTTTCATGGCTCCTGATGGCTGATTGCTAGTGGCAATACTTGCAATTTTGTGGTGATTCGTATACATCATGATAAGTACGGCATAGCCTTCGGATAGAACACTTTGATATAATTATATATAGATGCCTATACAATATACAAACAACGCCTCGTTTTTATTTTTATTCTTATTTATTGACATTATTAGCCTATATTCTGGTCATTTCGTATTTCCCCCCTTTTCGTGCTTTTTCACATTTTCTGCCACCTGATTAATTCTAACGTTTTCTATGTTCTTTTTTCATTTTATCACCACCTCCACACCAGTAAAGTCAATGTAGTCGCTCTGTACTTAACCGTTAAGCAATTTAAAGTCAAGTCAAGTCAAGCCAAGTCAAGTCAAGACAAGACAAGACAAGTCGAGCTAAGAACTCACAATTAGTATTAGTGCCTATCATTGAAAATGTGAAGAAACCTACATATGGGCACATATAGAAAAGATTATTACTAAGAAAATCTTAAATCTAAGCTGGTGTTTTACAGTGATTTGCTAGTGTTGGTTTTGAGTTTTATGTTGATTGGGCAAACCAAGGCAATTGGCAATTTTAGTTGAAGGCATTATACACAATATGTAATTGCCAGCACCAGCACTAGCACCAGAACAAGCTCTCTAGTACTAGTAACAAAGCAACATACCAACAATTTATTTTCATTATTTTATTTTTTTGCTCACATAAAATAGCATTTCTCATTGCAGCACTTAAGACTTAATTTTGTTAGCAAAAGCAGAGCTATATAAGTCAAAGACATTGCCAAACGAATTAAAAATGAACGCAGCAAATATTTTCACTTTGAAGGTTACAACTACAACAAAATTGAAATTACTACTGGGATTGTAATTGGAAATGGAAAATGAAATTGAGCAAGTTAATTTGATAGAGACTAACGTAAGTAGAATGCCTACAATGTTAGACAATCCAATCCAATCCAACATCCAACATCCAACCCTAGACAAGGCAAGTCAAGACAGGACAAGAAAACATTGACTGAAACAATTTTCAATTTCAAAAATATACGAGATTCGAGCAAGCGTTTTACCTTCAATGAACTCACTATAGGTATACGCATCAAAATCTTTTTGTGACTCTCATCTCATGCAGCGTTGTAAGTGATATGTATTCACGAGTTCCTCATAATAATTCCTGCATTCCTGTCTGTAACAAGAACCTCGAGTTCACATGTACAGTAGGTAGTGGAGAATGGGAGTCCTGCAGGCCTAGTAAAGCAAAGTTGGCATATCCCCTGGGTATAGGTATAACAGTAATAATTACAATTATTATTATATTTAATTGTTCTGGTTGTATGGACATGGAAGTATTATGTGTTTGTTAATCTTAATCTTACGCAGTCATTTCGTTTCAAAGTCAGCAAGAACGAAAGCAAGACATTGTTAAAATAAAATGTGGAAAAATGCAATAAAGAGTGCGTGTGAACGTTGGTCTTCATCTTCATCTTCATCTTCGCTCAGCATTGCATTGTTTTCTTTAGATGATGATTTCGTTTCATTTGGTTTAGTTTGGTTTGGTTTGGTTTGGTTTAGTGATGGAAAGCGAATGCGTGCGTGCGTCTCTGCTTTGTTTCCAATGACTACCAAGTACATAATTATCCAAGTATTCGGGGAGTGCGTGAGTGCAAGGAGTTAATATCTTATTAGACTTTTCTCCGAAATGAATACCTTGCTCATAGACTCCTAGACACAGCGTGCTTCTCCATTTATTTATTTATTTCCTATAGCACCTTAACCCTCATCACCTCATTCACAGTCTCCTCACCGTATTTTTAAACTGCATTCTCTAACGATAAGCTCCTCCGACCCAAGTCCTAAAGTAATTTGGATTTAAAAATTCAAATTTATTCAGCATACAGATACAGATAAAAGTATGCTTTTATTTAAAGCTCTACTTCCATTTATTTCATTATTATTATATCAGTATTGTATATAAAACTTAAATGCTTCAGGTTGATTTCTTACAGAAAATAACCCACAATCATAATCATAATCTTATTGTTAGTCCTAGTCCTATAGTCGTTATCTTTTAGTCCTTCTACAAAGTATAATCGAGAAAGTTTAAGGAATAAAAATAAAAATGAAAATAATAAT
>JAAXYX010001528.1:0-22377 GCA_036851915.1 Ptenothrix huangshanensis | reverse complement strand
CAACACTACTTTTTACTTTTACTATGGAGCATAATGTGAAGAGCGCCTTTTTGTTAATCGCTAATTTGCGGTCGTTCCTTCTGTCTTAGGTTGCCATTTTTAGCTAAATATTTTATAGTTAATGATAGGCACTCAATGTTCCAATTACCAGTGTTATCTGTGGATGCTGATATTAACTTAATAGTAAGCAGCTAAATTAAAACTAAAACTTAAAATAATTTTCAAACAATCATTAAATGTGCAATAACAAGGGTATGTTACGTATAATGAGTCTTTTAGGCTATACTCGTTGGAGGACAGTGTCAAGTTTTAGTTTATAAAATTTGTCTTTCTCTCAATAGCATTGAGACGTTACGTCCAAGCACGCAGATAAATGCACAACAAATTATCTCTTGATTTTTTAGTTTTAGTTGTTTTAAAAGCTCTTTCCTCTGCACGATACCTGCTATGGCCACTGCACAACTTTTTACTTGCTATGATAAGGCAGTTTTGGATTAATCTAAAAAGTCCCTTTTATAAGTGCATATATTGGTAAAAAATTATCACAATAGGGCTACTACGAGATGACAAAAAATATGCACCCTTTCATTATACCAACTCCAATAGACTCGGATCGATGACTTTCAGTTGCTTTTCTTGAAACCTAATATATCCCCAAAAATGGAATTTTGTTTTTCCAATGGTTGTTTGATTTATTGCCAAAATGATTTTGCACATGATCAATAAAAATAACGTTACACCAGCGGAATAAGTCGTCGATCACAAACCAACGCTACGGCTGGTTTCTCCGTCACCCGCTTTCCAATGCTAACTTAAAATCAGTCACTTTAGCAAAGTGCAGTGTTGACGCCAAACTAAATTATTTTATCTAGCCTAACGGACGTAACAACACTCCTTTTCCATTAGCTTCACATCTCCGTCAAACGTTCTTTGCTGCAACACCCAAACATTAAATGGTAAAAGGTATGGAAACAAGAAATCGTCTTAGATAGCAGTCTCTTACAAAAATACGATGGCGTCACTTCTACCCTAATGCTCCTATATTTCTCCAAAATTCCTAAGCAAAGAAACAAGATTGTGACACTAACTTTGACGTACTTTAACCTTGCTTGGTACGTATTTTTACAAGAGCAGCTTGTAATCGTAAGGGAGAAGAGTTTAAGCGTCTCACCTATACAAGTTCCCTTATATAGGACACAAGCCTTTTATACTCTTAAACCACAAATGGTACGAACTGTTCAGCTTTTTTTAACAACACAAAGTACTATAATTGTGTCCGCAGTTTTGTTTAGACGAGGTGTAAGTGTGTACCAAGTAGATGTTGCTATAGAATATCGTTGGAAGAAATTTACACCAACACAAAACAAAATACAACGCTGCACACATTCACAAACTGGAAACTAATGAAAGTTAATGAATAAAATGAGAACAAAAATACACTTATATTATAATTGTTTTTGCTTGATGATATTTTAAATGTACAATTTCTTGTCGCAGGGGTTTTATGAAATATTCGCCATGAAACTCAGACTTATACGCACTGCACTACCGCTCACATTGAAGCTTTCAACGGTTATGAAAGACCGAAGGCCGAGGCCTGCGTGGAGCTGTTTACGCGATTACCTTTCCTTCCCCGTTCCATACTTCCACACCATTCAATTGATCACAACACAAAGCAAAAGTCAGAAGCATAGTAAAGTACTCATTGGGGCCGTATTGTTTTTTAAGGAAACCGTCACTCAAACCAACACTTTACCGTGACATGATAGATCCATTTTTTAAATTTTGCCAAAAGTATGTTACATGCTTACTATTACCTTATAGTTTCAATATATTTTGAACAAAACGATTGCAAAATATTCTCATCTGGGATCACTTACTACAAAAAATGTGTACCACTACTGCCTTTCAAAGGTTAGCATCACGAGCTGCCTTTATTAAGCTTGTTGTTTGTTTGGTATAATTGTGAATGATCCTAAACGTTAAAAAATTGTAATAGAGCTTTCTATTTAAAAAATAATAGAGATGTCTATTAATCATAATAGGGAAATTGGTTAAATTTGAAGTATTCAATGGAAAATCCGTTTGGTTAGGATTTAATAGGGTTCTCTACTAATGTGGAAAGCAAAAGTGATCTCTTGATTGGTTTTTCCAGAAAAACGAAACCCGTATTACTTTTAATAAGAACTATTGCCCAGTTATCAGTTAATAAAAAAATCTATTAGTAAAATTCAACCTGGGTTTCCATTGATTTTATGATTTTCAAAAAGTGTAGGTACTCAAAAGCGCCACTACTGAATGTCACCAATTTAGCGCAGGAGTTTAGTGCATCGGCGTGAGACTCTGGATATCCCGGGTTCAAATCCCCATGACGGTCAACTTTTTTATTAAGATGAATGTTTAAAATAAATCTCCATTAATGCAATAGAAGTAACCATTACGGTAATCAATCGGGATGTTGTAAAAAATTTAAGAGCCGTTTTTATCAGTTTATACAGGGCAAACTATGAACATAAATCCCTATTTATTTAAAAACGAAATTTTAAAATGCCCAAAAACTGAATGCTTGGTTTGTGCAAAGTTTAGTTTATTTGGATATCTATGCTAAGGTGGTAGCGCCGAAACGTAGTGTCAGAACGCCTAATTGTGGCCGGGTTCATTGAAAATAAAATTGGAGGTGCTATAACTTTTGAAAAAGTGAGTTTGCAGTTAAGCTCAGTGAATATTTTTGCTGTCCTGACATTGGTTCACTTACATAAAAAATTAGCTGGTAGTATACTTCTGTAATTATCACTTGCTATATCTGAAAAAATCGAAATCTTGGAAAATAGCAAAAATGTCCTAATTGTGACCCCTAAATTCCTAATTGTAGCCCCACATAGAAAACCCACTGCAACTAGGTGCCCTAATTGTGGCCCTCAGAAATTAACGAAGTATGATGAATTACATTCCTGTACACCGTAAGATTTGAGTAATAGCTCGTAATACGTACTTTAAAACCAGTAATGCGTGCGTGTAATCTCTTTACAACAGTTTAATCGCTTTTTATGGAGGGTGTAGTAGTTTGTTATAATGATGGAAACAGACACTTCATTGTCACTGTTGCACAATTGCAGTAGCCTCACGACTCATATATTAGGCTCTTATTCAGAGTGTATTATCTTGCGTACCGCGGGTATTAGGTGATATTACGCATGACCTTAATTTTAAATACAAGTTGAATTTCTTGCAAGACTATTACTGGCATTGAAAGCGCAGAAATCAGTGGTAACATGTAGGCCACAATCAGGCACATGAAGGTGGCCACAATTAAGCACATTAGTTGAAATTGTCAGGTTTCATTCTCGGGAAGCTCTCCTTGAAACGATAGACCTATTTGTTTTCCAGATCACTACGATGGAGTATATCCTATAGACCGGAATAAGTTCGATTTCAAGATGAAATTCTGAGTGCAGGCGAAATTGAAATTTGAATTTGGACATTTTGAATTTCGAAGTGAAAATCGGATCTCTTTACGATGTTTTTTCTTATGCTAGTTAGTTTTTCTCGCTCAATAGTGTGTTGATATTGTTTTTTTATACTTAGACTTGAACTTGAAGTCCATGTCAATTATATAATGTAAAAATCAGACGGTGGCCACAATAAGGACGTGGTCACAATTAGGCGTTCTCACACTATGTAAAAAGAACTCCAACATCCAAAACCACCGCCCGATTCTGCTAAAAAAATACCCAACTCATAAACTCAGGTGTGTAACCGATATGTGGATAGATTAATGGCAAAAGCCAATAGCCAATTTGGCAAAACTAGAATGCAAACAAAGAGCCTTTTGACTTTTGTCAGCAAAAACGTGCATTTTGGCAAAACAATTTCTGGTTGCTTTTACATTTGCGCATAAAGTATAAAGTGTACATTCAACTAGACAACACTCACCGTGTCAGTCTATTTGGCTAATATTTTGCTAAGGTTGTTGGTTTAGTTTTAATTAATAAAGTTGCTTTTGCATTTTGCATGTCAGAATTGAGTCTGCTTTTTGATTCCTTGTTTTATCATTAAGTGCACAATAATGTTCATTCTCTTGTTGTACTGACTGGTGGCTGGAAATGTCCCTGTTTCAACGGCGCGATTATTTTATTATCGAGTTTAAAGTCATTACGTCTGAAAAATAAACCATGATTTGTAAGTGCAAATTGCACCTGGTGAAATGGTGAAAAATACCAAAGGTTCGTCCGTAAAAGGAGTAAAAGGGCAGCAACGAGTAAGGAATAAGGAAGGAGAGCCAAATAATACACGATAGAACATAGAACACAAGACATGAATTCTCTATGGTGCTACTCTTATACATCCACTCTAGTAGCTTTAATACTATAGGTTCAATACTTCAGACAGCGGCAGTTTTGAATGTGAAGTAGTATTTTAGAGAACTGTGTGTTGATGCTTAGATTGTGGATTTTGTTAATACGCAATAATGAATTGTATTTAAATAGATTTAATCATTAGCTTTAAGTGTTCAATTTTAGAGTTAGAAGTTGCAAGTTCATCATTGGAATTCAAAGACGTGTATATATAAAGTAATGCTGAGATATTTCTAATATATATTTCATAATTCAAGATGGAAGCCCCAATGAAAGTGAAGAAAAAACAAAAGCGGAAGGAATCTTCGAAAAACAATACCAAGGTACCTTTGTACTTATATTTTGGACCTGTATGTCCATTAATTTATATATTGTATAGTTTATAAAAACAGTAATTTATAATTGATAATAATAGCGCATTTTGACTTCAATTTTGAATTCACTGTAGTTCTACTTCATCAGTTGTCAGTTGTCAGTTTTGAATTGCAAATTGTATTAAATGTTGTGTGGTGCTGCGTAATGAAATATGATAGTGTCAAGAGTAGTATTTTATTTTCGTGGGTAGTGGGACGTCATTTGGTAGAAGTAGGAATAATTATTAATTTAATTTTCAAACAAACCATTGCGTTTTCTTTCTTTGTATGCGAAATTTTAAAAGTGGGTATATTCGTTTGTCATAATTATCAAATCAATCATTCAGTCAGAATCGTAAAATAATAGTACATAATGATGATAATTTGTAATCTATTTTTGTGTTGTTTTATCCCGTTGATAGTTTAATTTAAACTACTTTAATCTTAATTGTTGGTGATCGGATTGGTTTTATTAGGATGCAAGGGAATTGGGTTCAAAATTGGACTTACACGATTCAGTCGTAGTGCCCCAGGGTGACCTACTACAACATAGTGTGCAGATAAAGGTTGAAAATCATGAGAAAACAGATTCCCATTATCCTTCAGCGAGCTCAACTTCAAATCAATTGGATGATACCACCACGAAAGATTTTTCCAGTCCAGTTCCTCCTGTTTTCACTCAAGCTAATATTACAAGAGATTTCGAACCTGAAATTTCTTCTAATCCAGTCCTGGACATATCTTCAAAAATATGCGAGGACACCGTTTCTGGTATGGATATCATATCACCCAGTGAAATTAAGGGAATCTATCCATCTCACGTCATAGAAGAGATTGGAGAGTCTTTACTTGTTGATTTGGGGGTCCTACCACAAACAGATGCAATATATCCAGCCGTCAGTAATGTAGAAGTCTGTGACGAAGCTATTAACGCTGTGCCTTCAGCACCCATCAACTCAGATTCTGGAGATTTCTTTAGTCTACAGTCGATAAAGCATTCTTTAGATAACATGGCGGAAGTTAACTTGAAAAACATGAATCAAATTTTAGAAGAAGACGAAGTACAGTACCAGTTTTTACGTCCACTTCAGCCTGCAGTGGACAGCAAAATTTGTCATATGTATACTAATTATTTGTTAGAAAACAAAGAACAAGTCATCCAAAATTTTCTTGCAAACTGTCAGACATCCTATTCGGGTTTCGAGTTGTTCGAATTATTAAATAATTACATGCGAGCATCAAATCAGCTTGCCGGATGCGAAAAATCTCTACTTGCGTTACAGGACCAATGTGATGATTTTGAAAAACAAGTTTGGACTGTGTCTTTTGAGAAGTTGACACAAGAAGGAACTTGTGCAGATCAAAATACCGTTACTGGAACGTATAACATCCCTACAGCCACGCTTAATTCCACTGTGTTTTCTCAGTTAAACAAAGTACTTAAGGATCTAAAGGAGCTTCTGAAAGATTCATTTCCATTGCATATTTATACAGTGCAACTGTGCAAAGCTCAGATTGATCATTTTTTTTACAAATCTTTTCACCATATAAATATGCAATATTTGAAGGTGCAAGGGTTGCGTGGAGCTTACCCTAGTCCTGAAGTACAAAACGATGCAGAACTTTTGAAGTTATCAATTTCGACTCTCTTCCTTTTCGTACGAAAAGCACAGGTTCATTCTGTGTTCTTGCTAGAATGTAAAACTTGGCTGGAACAAGTTGTTGGTCTCTTGCTCCGAATTGCCACCCTTGAAGATCATATGTTCTTGCTTAATCATGTTATCCGATGCCCTCCTGGAGCTGCCGCAAAATGGGCTTCAAAATTTGTTCAAGTTCCTGTGATACCTATCCCCAACTCCCCGAGCGAGTATACCATGAACTCTTTCGGGCACTTAAACTTGGATTACTCACTGACTGTCTTATCTTGCATTCTGAATTATGTTCCAAAACGAGGCGAGTTTCTTCATCATAATGTGATATCCATGCAACAAAATAATGGTGCCAACGACTCTAGTCTCCAGTGGGTTGTGGTTGATTCTGATGGAGAGGATGAACCAGAGGACTCAATCTGCTTTAAAGAAAGTGATATAATTGCTTTGCTTCATCAAGTAAGCCACTGAGAAAATTTTCTATAAAGTTTTAACTGGACTTTAACGCTCCGAAACTATTTTGTTGAATAGTTGAATTGTTTGAAGGAAAGTCTCTGTCTTAAAATGTTCTAACACTTTTTATTTTAGGTGCCTTTTGAATCACTGTTTTGTCGAGCTATGCATGTGTATCGGAGTGAAAACAATTTAGTTTACGATGCGAGAAATTGCACAAGTGAATATTCCTTATTGAAACTGATAGCTTTCTGCAACCAACTTGTAGAAGTCTTGGGTGATGGATTTGCAACATATACGGATGACAGGTATTTTAAATTATTTGAATAATTCTTGTGTGTCAAGAAAGGTAATTTGCATAAGTACTTGCATGTGTCATTTCTTATAAAACCAAAAGCTCCTTTTGAACGTGTAATCATACAGGAAGATTAGGGCTTAGGGATTTAAATACTTAAATAATACAAATCTTGTATGTATGGCTGTCACAGGTATCCTATTTGTTCGGATGGCAGATGTATGTTCTGCTAATGCCTAATACCTTGCATGTGTTTTGAAAAATTATATTTGCAGGTATCGTCGGCTGATCAAGCTGTTGGGACGTTTGATTCTCCATACGACTCAATACGTTACTGATCATTTAGATTCATACGCTAAATTAAGTTCATTAGAACATTCCGTTGTTGTGGAGTACGATTTATTTATGTTACGAATAGTAAAAATATTACTTCGTGGCAAGGACATTGGAACTTTGCAATTTCTGGCGAGTGCACCATTTAACTCTGTATCAATTGCTATGTTATGGCAAATATATGCTTTACTTACTACCTGGAATATGTATGACGGCAACGAGATGAAAAGTGAAGACATTACTTCTGAATTTGAAGAGCAGCTTGCAGTAGCTAATGAATCAGATGCGTTTTATTTGTTGACTACCATGTCAAGCATGGCCATCCCCAGAGAAGGAAAAGATAATGGATTCGTTCGAATTGTTACAATTCATTTATTTCAGGTAACTGAATGCATTTTCATCGAGATCTGAAATTGATTAAATGTACAGTGCGTCCGTTTAATTTTAATATTGTTTCGAACTTCAATTTGGTGTAATTGTTTAGATTGGATTTCTAAGCCCCGTCACCCGTGATAGCTGTTCAAAGCATGCTCGAGATCTGTTGTCGAGTTTAACTCGAAAATTTCCACATCTGATATCCGTGCTGATTCAGAGTATTAAGCCAAAAATGGATATTCTTGAAAATGTAGGCTATAATACATTGTATTCCCATTAGAATAATAAAAATGTGATTAATTTATTCCATAATAATACTAGTAGGTATTAAGATGAAGAAGTACCTTCGCTATAGTGGTTTATTGTAATGATAGCATAATATAATGATTTCTGATATATGATTTTAATGTGTGCATAGATGTCACTCTACCTGCTGAAGGACTTAGCTTTTTCATGCTGGAAACCTGTTGAATATGATGTACTACTGTTATCGAATTGGCTATTAAATTTTCATCCTTCGAGCTTAGAGAGCCAGATAGCTCGATTCATTATACAGTCGATGAATTGGAGTTTTGATGAAAATTATCAGCTTTTTCTCTCTGTAGGAATTCATAGGAAGGTATAGTCCATAATATCCTGTTACCAAATTAAACTCTTGTTTCGATGTAATTCATGAAATTACTGAACCAAATTAAAATATTGTAAATATGCATTTTATTTATCCGTTACTTTCAGATAGCGATTATTGTTGTAGAATCACAATTAAAATGGGAAAAGAGTCAAAGTATGCTAACTGAAAGTGTAAAGCACGTTGCTGGTATAAATCTGCGTCCACACGAAGTAAATTTTATCAACTGGGGATGGGAAGTAATTAAACGACTTCACTTGCATGCCTATGACCAGTGTAATGACGGAAACTTAAAATTTACGAAATATTTGAAGGTGTGTGCGTGCAATAATTTTTTGCATCTTTTGCGGTCATTTACGGCGTATACTACGTTTATTTTTATTTTTGTGAGCTGGATAATCTTTTCGTAAAACATATGAATTAAATTAATAGTTTGGTACATTTATCTTATAATTACAGAACCTTCCGACGTTTGAAGGGCATAGTGAACTTGAACCCCTTCGGAAATCAGTAGAGGACAAGCACCCCTTAGGATCATTTGTAACTCTTCTGATGACCCCATGGGGCCATTCCCTTCCCATTATTGCTTCCAAAGGCTACGATTTGTTCGAAACTCTTCTGCGGTTTGGTAAAGTAGACGCTGTGATCAGCGCATTGTTTTTCATTACTCCTCTGTTTTCAAGTTCCAAAGAGTCTGTAGCTGAGCTTAAAAGCAAAAGGTAAAATTTAGCTTGTTACAGCTCGTATTATTTTGGAATTTTATGATAAATATTTTCAATATACCTACTTTAGGTTTGAAGGTGCCCCGACTAATTCTAATGTGTTCAACAGATTCATAAATATATATTCCACGCTGTTAGCGTCGGATCTGACGTATGTGAGGATAGCGAAGAGCATGATTTCTACCGATTTTCCTGGTCCTTGTACTAAGTTATTAGGGGAAATGATCGACACACAATTGAGACAATGCCGACGGTAAATATTTCCATTTGCAAAACAGCCTCTTTATTTTGTGTTTCTATAATTTTGGCAAATCAACTAAGAAGAGGAATAATGTATTGTCATTTACTAGGTTTGCCACAACCGAACGCAAAATTGTGCGCCTGTGGACCGAAATTTTAACTGGTTGTGAAAATTGGAACAAAGATAACAATGTTCTTTATTTGTTGGACGTGCTAGCTCGTTTTTGTTTTTATACCGAGGAGTGTCGAACTTTCTTTTATGACTTCTTCATCGATTTGTACAGGGTAACTATAATAACTAAATGATACTCGTCTAATCCTAAGTTAAATTTTGAGTGGTTGGAGTGCTTAATACATTAAAACTAATAATTGTAAGTGCTCATATTTTTCATTCAGAAAATTCCTGACAATTCCCAATCCGGATTAACTTCGTCGTTATTTTGGTGGTCCAGTACAAGCTGTACGTCATTGCTTCCAAATGCATCATATCCACAGTTGCCTTTCTTAATGTATTTTATTTTGAATATTGAAATGCAAGTTGAAAATTTAAACGGTTTTTGGAAATCGGTTTGTCATTCCATGATTAGCCCGAAATCAACGGTGGACTCTGCTGTGAAGGTTCAATTCATAAGTATGAACTTAGTACAGTTTTACTATTGTGATTTGTCTGCCGTACAACGATTTTTATTCACTAAAATTTCAGAGAGCTGGTACTACTTCAAATTATCCAGGTTCTGTAAACTATTTGGCGCTGTACAGATTTGCCCAACAAGCTTTAGATGTCCCTTTACAGAGCCCATTAGCAATAATATTCTGGCAAAAGTTTTTCCTTCGTTATCTACATCGGATAGCTGCAGAGTAAGAATTACATAAGTTATTGAATTTTGTGCGCTTCTGGATTGATGTCCTCTAAGCTAATCACCACATGCTATAAATATACATTTTATTAAATATAATTACTTCTACTTACCTGGTGAACGTTTTTAAAATTATTGTTGTTGTCGCATATGTTCCAGTGAGCGATATCAAGGAGGTGTTGGTGATAGATTCTTTGATGGGATGATTAATAATGCTTTTCTGAAAAAGTTGAAGCGCAGAATACATGAACTTATTGAATATTACCAGACGACTCTAACCGATATTAAAGATTCTGCTAATCAAGATGATGAGAAAGAGAATCCTGCAGTGAATCTTGCTGTCGTGCTTGAATTTCATAAAAATCGTTTAATGTATGATAAGTATTAGCACATTAATTTTTGTTGCTGTGATTAACTTCGTAGTTCATTTTTAGAATAATTTTGAATGGAGTATATTATTGTTTTCATTTCTAAACCCAGGCTAGCAACGGCTATGGCGCTTTGGATTGAGGATCCACAACTTCATACAGATTCTTTATACCTCCCTGCTCTACCTCCACAATTTTTGCCTAATAAGTTACTCTTACTAATAGAAGGTTCGAATGTAAGTTGTTCAGGAAGGATTTTTGACTATAACAAAAATGCAAATATACTTTGCATGTAACATGTATCCGGATTGAATTTTTGCGTATTTGTAGGAGGACTGGATTGAATATACAGATCAAGACTCGATCACCAGTAGCTCGTATTTGTCGATGAAGAGTTTTCTTAATTCCATCTGTCGTATTGCGTGGGTGGAACCTCCAAGGGTTGTTAGAAGTCCCGAATGGATGGTTCCTTCATGCAGTCGGGAGGAGGAAATACTAAAACGATTGAAGTCATATGACTGTCCAGTTCAGTCTCCTGCGATTCCAAATTTTTCACAAGTTCTCCCTGTTCCAACTCCGGCAATGTTTGTTGACGTGAATGCAATGAATCAAGGTTGCAGGAATCATTTTCTTGTACTCACTGAATTTGCGCAGTAAGTTTTCCAAACAACTAATTTATTGAGTAACCTCTAAACGCTATCTTCGTTTTTCATATTTTTGCTGTGAATTTATTTGTTAAAAAAAAATTTGCATATTTCTTTGTCACTGAAAAAAAGTGTATGGTGTGAGTAAAACTGGATAAACCTTGTTTTAGGCGTTTTTCTCTTCAAAACTCTCAGCATACTTCCTTAGATTGCTCGTTTATGGAAGCTTTGCCTGATCTTTACAAGTACCACGATTCAGAAGCAATGGTGAATGTTCGATGTAGTGGAACTAGAAAATGGGAACCGTGCAGTGGACCTGCTCATATTCATTTTAAGGTTGATTATATTTTAAATTCTCGTCTGTAAACCACAATATGCACCATTTCTTTCATTACGATACTTTGAGTGGTTTTCAAAAAAATGTTTTGGTATCTTACAGTTTAAAGAAGCAAGAATGAATGAGAGAGTTGGTCACCAAATTCAGGTGAACAGGACTGAGTACCATAGTCTAATAGACCAAAAGAGTATTCAGCCTCCTCCTGAATCCGTCTGTATTTCTGCTGTCTTTATTGAAGATTTTATAACGTACGTGATTGTGAATGATGCCGTGCCGTACATTTGAAAGTATGTATTAGAAAATAAGGATTGTGCTTAAGGATTTATGTTTTCTTCGTTTCAGAAATTTGATTCTTTGTCACCGATCTACTAGTGCAGAGAGTGAAGACAAATCCAAGATATTCCAAGTGGGCAAAGCCTTATTCTACAAAGTTGTTAGTTTAATGAACGACGAGTGTAATTTCTATCCCCCAACCAGGCAACTTTTTTCATCATTCGTGGAAATTCTTGGAGCAGAATTCGTTGCAAATGATCCATTTCAGTACAAACATCTTGTCAATACATGCATTTCTAATCCTGATGTAGTTGGGGCTCTGGCACCTCATATAAATCTTGTCAACTCGGACACTAAAAGCCTGATTGAAATTTATGAAAATGTAGCATCTGTTTCGAAGAGAAATTCGGACTTAGCGTTTGTGATTTTATCCAAGGTAAATTGTTGTATACATAAATGCGACATAGTATTTAATTAAATTCTTTTAAACCCTTATTAAAAATATTTACATGTAAATATTTACTGTGCAAATAGCTGGACCTTGGAAGTTGGTTGAAAAAAACGACGCCTAAACTTAATGAGCGAACCAAGTTGCTTTCGATTATGTGGAAAGTTATAACGTCGGAGGGAAATTCACCAGACTTTTCCTGTTTGATGATTTATGACTGCTACAGAAATCATTTAAAAACCATGTTGCTGTACGAGTTTCCGAAGCACTACGGAGAAATTCTTCAATTGTTGCTACATAGTAGTGAACAGCAATGTGTTCCTGTTAATATTTGGTTCGATTTCTTCAATGCGTTAAGCGAATCTTCAATCATGTTCACACCGGGAATGGATTTATTTGTAATGCAAACTCAGCTGAAGCGTTTTGCAACCGAATGTTGTTATATGCCATATGAATTGGTAATCACGCAAAGCAAATAACTGACATAATATTTTGAATAATACAGTATAAGGTAATATAATAAGTTTAAATTTGTAAAATCTTTCGATAAATTAGGTAATAGAAACCATTGGAATGCTATCCCATCATTTTACCAAGGAACGGTTATCCCATGGGTTATATGGATTGTATCCGAAGTATCGCATGTATACAGAGGTAATTTGCTAACATACTTTACAATGCTATGTTAGGCATTATTGAACTCATTCATTTCCATCTTTTCCATCAATATATTTGGACTAAACCATTGCAATCGCAATGTTCTTTTTCTTGTTTAGCCTATTAGTTGCTTCATCCAAATGATATCGTATACACTGGTAGCTGCTTCACTCAAAAAATTGGTCGGCAATCCCGTTGGTCACTGTAAGTTGTCTTCACTTACTAATTAATCTCAAATTAAGATTCGTATACGTATTGGCGAGATTTTAATCATATATATTATAACTTTGCAGTTATAAGTGAGGTTTGGACACCCCTCTGTGATCTATATTCGCCATGGATTCTGCCGTATGACCAAAAGATGATACAGCAGCAATGTTCCAGCTGGATTCAAAATATGAACTTCGATGCCAGTAGTGTTCTTCATCCTTGGACTGTCACTGATGCTCAACATGGAGTGATTTTTGTTCAGAAATTTTCCGAATCCATTGTGTTTTTTGCTGATAATTTACCTGGTGGGTTCTTACTAAAATCAGTATGGGTATCGGTTGGTTTTTTTTACTTTGTTGTACCCGAATTATTTTTGGTATTTATTTGAATTTTATTTTTAGGTGCTTCTGGTTTATTGTCTGAGTTACTCAATTTCTATTTCTGCAACTATGCTCAACCGGGTGTAAAAGATCACGTATTGGGCATTGTGAACAATAGCTTTATCAATTCGATTCCTTGGAGAATATTTTGGCCTACCGTGAGCGATGTTGAAGCAATGAATAGGGTATCCTTTTTTTTATGTCATGAATTATATGGTTACATTTTAAATTTTGCTTCTCTTGCAATTATTACCTATATATATTATTAGGGATGCCACGAATATTCCCGTGCATGCAGCATAGTACTATAGCCGCGAATAACGAATATTCGTGAATATCTGGTGTTCGCGAATATTTGTCAAAATTCTTTGACAAAAAGCAACTAAAAGAGAAAAAATTCTGTTTTTTAAAGAGAGAAAATGCTTTTTTTCAGAATTGAATTTAGTTAATAAAATATAAACTGAAAAACCTGGTTTTGTTAAATAATATCCTTAGCACGCGCTTACGTCTATGCACAAAGTAGGTAACACGCTTTCGTAACTATTTCTTGTTAGTCTGTGCCAGGGCAAAACATATTTCTGCAATTACTGTCACTTCAGCAAGTACTGAAACAAAAGTTTGTACCATGGTTGAATTTTCAAAATGCGTTAAGTGCACTTAGGGACTATATGTTATATAATGACTACGCTAGTTTTACTCATATATCCCATTGTTTATATTTTTTAGCAAAGGAACAACAATATTATTACAATTGTTCTAATTCTTATTATGGAACGAGGATCAGAGAATATAGGATTAAGTAAAAAAACTAAGTAAGGTAATAGAGTCTTGAATTTTATATGCAAATGTTAATAAATTGCATTAAAACGATCAATCACGGTTTCGGTGGGATGTAGTTCAGTGCCCAAAGGAGATTGTATTAATAACTATGTATATACTGCGAATATTCGCGAATAACTGACCGCGAATATTCGTTATTCGCGAATAGGAAAATTCGCTATTCGCGGCATCTCTATATATTATTATATTTTATTTGTGGCATTCCAGATTGTCGAAAAGTATTTACCTGGAGCTCATAGTTTTCTGGGCTGTATCTTCGTCCAGATTGATTGGACGGAATGGGTGAATGATACCCTTAGCTCTGCTGCTCAGCCTTTGGCCGTTTTGCCGTCCAGATTGTATTCTCTTCTCCTTAATTTAACCGTACGGCTAGCCAACGATTGCGTTTCTCGAGAGGTAATAATTAAATTGGGATACGTTGTTCCTGGTATTGAACCTCCGATTGGTATTGATTTCTGTCATTTAAAGTGAATGAAATTAAATATGTGACTGACATTTGTTATGACAGTTGTCTTTGTGGGGCGATACGATGGAACGGGCAATGCGAATGAAATGGGATTGTGTTCCTGCTGGTACAGTGGAGACTATCTTGAATTGGTTCGTAATGAGCGTGGATCCCAGAGTCGTGTTAGCTCTTAGAAGTCATTCTATGGAAACTGCATCTCTCGTGTAATAATAATGCATTCGTGTTTATATGCTTATAATCAATCATAATTAATCACCACGCTTTGAGTCCGTGTAGAATAAGATCAATAAACAGTTGAATTTGTATTTATTGATTGGAAATAATGTTCGGAGTTTGTATAGGCTTTTGAAAATCGCATCGGGATATTTGGACAAAACAACTGAAAATTTTAACTTATGCGAACCGTCCGTGCAATCCAACCGAAAACGCTACCTTTTTGTTAGGACTTATGTCAAGTTGCTTGTTTCGGTTGCCTCAAAATACAAAGCCTATTTGCAGACCGAAGTGAAACGTTTCGAAACTTCCATTCAAAATATGATAAGCGATTTGGTCGAAGTTGTTAAATTTCAAGGTAGGATTGCATAATTTTACATTCCGTTGTTCAATAGTCTGATGTCGTATTAATTAATTCATGTACATAACGACTTTAATAATTAATCGTGTTTTCCGTTTAGATCAAAGCAAGGATGAGTTGCTTCCTCCATTGAAAGAATTATTTACGTTAATGGGAAATCATTACTTGGGAACTATTACTCGAAATGCTTTTATCGAATGGTGTGAAGTTAACAAGAATGCTCCGCTTACTGTCCTATACTGCTTCATTCAGTGTAGCTTCGATAATAAAGTTCCATCGTATACAACTGCTCCTCTTATTGAAACTGTAATCGGTCTTTGTTTTAAACATAAAGGTAATTTTTACAAGCAAAAAAGCTGGAAATAATTTATTTTGTTTAACTGGTGTCACCGTTAAAATTTTTTTAAATAATAATTATAATACTTTTATTTAAGCTCTATGAAATTAGAATTTCAACACGGATGATTCCGGCAAAAAGCTTTACAGACCTTAAACAGTTGTTCACAGTTTGGGTTGAATTGTAATCTGTAGAATTATTTTGAATTGTGTGTAATTATGGTATGAAGTTATCTTTTAAGTCAAGAATATTTTGGTTGGCTCGAGAGAATATGTAACAGAAAAAAATTATGATAGAAAATGTTCATATGCTTCGGAAACAAAACCTTTACATTCAGTGTTTGACTGCAGCAAAATCGAATTAAATTATTTTGAAATTTTAGAAGCCTCTTGGGACTCACTTGTTAAAGTGGCTCTTGTGAGCAACGAAGCCGCCGAGCTAAACGCCTATTTTGAAGTGGCCTACAGAGATGGACATTATCTCCTACTGTATTGTTTGTTTTTACGACGGTTTGACGTTTTATCTCGAGGAGGGCTAAATACTGTTTCAGTTTTAGCTGATGTTGTGAAGAATTTGAAACCGAAGTAAGAAATTACAAACCTATTTATGTACGATTATATTGTCTACTGTTAACTTTAATTGGTGGTCGTTTTTTGTAATGTAGAGAAAGCAATGAAGCAGTCTTGCCCTTACTTTGTGATATTATTTTGAAGTTATGCGTCCTGATAGTTTCCGATGTAGAACCCGGAAGTTTAATCGAAAAGAACGTAAAAATGTTGCTGAGTTCTTTCGCTCTGCATTTTTCAGCATTGGGGGATGATAAAGGTGGATGGGGCTTATTGGGTGCCCTTGGCCTAGGCCAATCTTCTAAACTCTCTACTAGGTTATTAATTGTACCTTCATAGTATCAATGCAATCTATCGTATCCAAATTTTTGTATGTAACAAGGATTGATGTAACATAATTATATTGTTCTGTTTATTTTTTACAGAGGAAGACTATTTTGTAGATGTCTAAGTGTTTTCGTTCTTGCTCAGTTACCAGTAAATGTCCCAATAAGATCTAAACCTGGTGCGGATGGTCACTTTAGTGTTCTGAATAGGTATTAGTTTTATTAATCTATTTTCTAGAACCTAAAAAAGGTATACAGGAAATGCTTAATTTACGTTGTACATTAATTTGTTAAATATATTTTCCATTGCAGTTCGAGTGCGAAGCCACACCAGGACTTGATTGCTAGTGTAGACAAGTTGGAAGCACTAAAAGTGGTGCGACAATATAGTGAATTCAATGAATGCATTGAATTTGCCTTAACTTTCATTAAGGATGAAGCCAAATGCTTATCATTTGGTGATATCGAGACTTTTATACACAAGCTGAACAGTCACATGTTTACGGAAGCATTTTTAATCAAGCAACAATAATTCAAATTGCCGTGTATTTGTTATCTGCTATGCTAAACGTCAGCTGTTACAGTGTGCTTTAGGAATATTTCAACATGTTATTTATAAAATTCGTAAGTTCAAATGCTGTTCGTAAGACTGAATTTTTTAATTTGTGTTGAAATCGTTTGTATGTAATGATGTCTCTTTGCCGTAAATATTAGAGAACCGCATAAACTGTAGTTTTACTGAAATGACTGACAATGAGTGCAAGACATAATGGTATTTTTATTATATCCACTTCCGTTTTTCGAGATTATATTTTATATGCTTAGTTCTATAATCGGTAGAGCATCTTTATTTTCCACTAATAGCGATGGACAGTATATTATACAGTAATAATTTTTGCACGTTAACCACGACCTAGTTGAAATGTGCAAAACCGGCATTCGCATACAGTCAACTCTTTTGTATTTCGGGTATATAGTATTTTTAATTACAATACTATTAATAATGATAATGATTGTCGAAATCGAAGCAAGTAATTGTAGTAAGGCTATTGGTCCTAACATGAATAGCAAAGATGAAATTGAAATTGAACCTTAGCATAAGGTGCTTAAATGACCCTATTTATAAGTTATATGATTTGCCGAAATCGTAATGTCGTAATTGCCCCATGCCCTGAAATCAACATTTGCTCCATGTTGTGATTGAGTATTCCTCATAACTTATAATCAATATATATTTGTATCTATACTTGTGCTGGTTTATAAGTGCTGATTATCAAACTTTGATTCAATAAAAATTCGGTTATTAATTATTTGAAAAACTTGCCAACATAGGTACCTGCCTATACCTACCTACTTTCTTTATTGCATACTGTTGCCTCTTACGTTAAAAATCATAAAAAAAACACATTGACGAATCATGCAGATACATATTTATAGTAAGCTAGCGCCAATTTTGCCAAGCCAAGTATGTACCTACTTCCCCGCTTAAATTGCGTGGAAAAATAGTGCTCGTTCAATGTAGCACATGGTCATAATAGAAGATTCTAATTCTTTCCGATGGAAGATTCAGGTGATTTACAAAAAAAATTGAATTATAATTGTGTATCTGCTACATGACTAATTTCATACAACCAGTTATCACTTACATGCCAGCGGCAAGCATCAGTAACATGCTCTCAAATAAGTTGCACCCATACAATTAGTATGAAAAATTTGTTAGTAATTGTCAATTGTTACTGTGTAGAATCTGTCACTTTCCGCCTCACTGCATTGTCATCAGTTTTTTGTTCTTTTGGTGAATGTATATCCAAAGTAGATAACTAAATCTCCTTATCCTTCTATTCGTTGTGTATGATACAGAGTGAGTGCATTTTTTCCAAAACGAATTGAAATGTGAACGTCTTATAGCATGCTAGACACCTTACCTTTCGTATTCATCCTCTCAGTTAGCAATTTAACATAGATGACATACATAATTATAAATACGCTCGAAGCTACTAGCTGCAATACTGAAACGCGCTCAGTGTTTTAAGAGGTAATAAAAATGCAAAAGTACATAAAAATTATAATTGAAATTTATGATATGAATAATATAGGAATTCTTACAGCTGAAAAGATGAAAGCTATACATACATGTGCACAGCTTCAAGTATCCTGTAAACCAGTAGGTATACGGTGCAAACTGATCATCTTGCTTTAATCATTTGTAAATCCCTTACTCATATCAGTGATCTTAACGTGTGCAGTTGAGTAACAGATGAGTAGGAGGGGAGCAAGAGCTACACGAATGATGAAGATAAGATGGTATTTGGGAGAATGTACATTCCTACATTAGCAGTAGCTCACCAAAGGATACGTTGAGACAGCAATTTACGGTACGCAAAATCAGTACTGAACCAAGTCGGTGTCGGTACCTGTAGTCATCTAATGTATCTCTAGAACGTGAGAAAAAATTAGGACAGGAATTTGAAAATTAAAGGCTTTTAACATTTTATGGGATTTTTTTCACGGACTTGCACCTCTGATCTTCTTCATTTATTGTTTAGTACCTTGTATGTAAGTACATACTATAGTATTCTTTCAGTTACGGCTTATGGTATGTACAGTCTTCTAAATAATCGTAAGTTCGTAAGTTGCAAGCCAGGCTGGCTATAATTTTTCATAAAATCATGAAGTAGGTAACTTTTACGCTATTCTTTGCATTTGTAGTTGTTTGATTTTGCGCTTACGATCAATTCAGTTCTCCGGGCTACAATCTACAAACGATAATTACATCTACATACGTACAACCAGCAAAATTCATGAAGTACGAATTTCCTTCTGAAATAGTTAAAATACATAGGTCTTAAATATCCATGGTTGTATACCTATGTACCTCTGTATTGTCTATACCCTTGTATTTCGTGATTCATTCATTAAAATGATGACTGTATCATTTTACGTGTATTATATTAGGTACCGTGTTCGATTCCTCCATCTTCTCTACGTTGAGTGAATGTTTCGTGATGCAGGACCGCCTCTGCTTTGTTTTGCTCATATTCATATACAAAAGACTGTTTATCGCATGACGTTTCATATGATATAAATACGAGAGTATAAATTACATTTTTCTTGTATGGCGTTTGCAAATATAAAATAATTTGCAAGCACAATTGGCGCGGTGTAAAACGTATTCATATCATTAATTAGAACTAGATCGCAATCCACCTTTTATATCTTAACACAAACCAAAACCCGCGTTTATTGTTTACATCTTGACTTTCTTTTTCGACTTTAGAAATTCAAGAAACTCTGACTTGTATTTGCCTATGCGTATGCGTATAAGGAAATATATTACTTCGTCGTGTCAGATTAGTTTAATTATTTTTTAAAAACAGTAAGAGAGCAACATAAAATAGAAATTGTTCCTTACACGTTTGGATCAGTATGTACAATTTACGAAGCGGATTAGACACAATCAAGATTTAACTAATACTTTATTAGATTTAGATGTTGGTTGAACGAAGCCTTTCGATGGATAGAAATACAAAGAATGAAGAAAGTGTGCGTAAGAGAATAGGATAATAGCGCAGCACCCATGGTTCCGTCTAATCTTGTTATGGGTATAATATATAACTTACTCTGACAAATGAATATAATTACACTAATTAATTCCGACGATAGCTCGTGCATATTACATCAAAGACGTATATGAAAAGAACCTTCACCTACAGTGATCGTATGTATCCCAGTAACGAACAAAAGTAACAAAAGATGTTGAATGTTGTATTCTCGAGGAAGAAACAAGAGAGCCAGTCAAGTGCATAGCATCAAGCTGAACATTTACTCTAAAGCGAACCATAGCATTTCATTTCGTTTGTAGGTACCACTGTACATGTACAGCTCCGTCAAGTATCATTGTCTCCATGAGGCGTTTTGTTGTGCTGTCATTCTCTTCGGAACTTCACCCTTTCTTTCATGTTTGGGCAAACCAGCACCTTGCAAACGTTTGCTCTAAATAGCATCAGAAAAAAACAAAAACCTAGATTTTGATTTTTTTTTATCCGCATACTATGTGGCTATATACCGTACCACTTCACTCACTCGTCATACCGAAGTTCACAACCATTCATCTAGAAAAGTTTGGTATTACTCATACTAAAGGAAAATGGAAGATCGGATGATTTGGGTTCAAAATACATAGGTAAGTAGGTACTTAGATATGAAATTCCGCTTGTCTTTCCATTTGCAATAATCTACCTGTTAAGTATGCTAAGTAAAGCCTGGTTATCACTATCCCTCACGATTTACATGTTCATATATAAGATGCCTCTGTCTACGCTAGCTTATATACGGTTAACTTTTTGCTCCAATAGAGATGTGAAGAATCTTTTTACCCTTGCTTTGATTTTGATGTTTAGTCTAGACATAGACATCAAAGGAGATAAAAACACGACAAGACAAGAGAACCCTGCTCTGGCTGCACGTACATCCATAAATTTTAGAGTACGCTTTTTCCTTTCATATGATGGGAATCAACTTATAATGCTTTGTGCGATTAAAATTCATACGATGAGCGGAAATTTCTAACATTCTTCTAAAATTCCCTTGAGGAAGTATTCATTTGACGTTTCCTTTATCTACCTGCTTTTACTTGGGCATTTAGCATTCCTTGTCCGCAACAATGCAGTCCTGCGAATATTTCGCGATCCCTGCAAATGAGAAAATAAAATTTTATGTTGGGCCAAATTAAAGTAAGGCAAAGTCATTGGTGAAAATGATGATGCAGAAATTTCAATTTTGGATTCCCATCATCTATCCTCTTAATTCTTTGATGGTGTTTACATCGGATATGAAGCATACCAACACATAATCCGAAACATCGCCATCATCTAACGCATTGTTAACATTTCAACCCCAACAACTAAAGGTATAAAAATTCATTGGGCGTGAAGACAGTATTGAAATCGAAAGAATAAATGAGAAGCTCATTGTCAGTGGATCAAACCGCAAAAAATGTAAACAATAGAAACGTTCTATTTTTTCCAAGTTCAACTTCCATTGGAACCTAATTGTCAAAGTAAAGTGAAAATTGGTTAAGTTTAGACCATAGCACAACGCACGGCAATGTGTCTGCTTAACATATTCACAATTAATTATTCACATCTTCAAAATCACAATACGGTAATGTGATCTTTGTGTTCCACGCTAATAATCAAACCTCTACGACAAAAGGCTATAGAGACCGAAACTAGATCATACGCCGGAGTCATGTCCTTCTATATAAAAGGAAAATACTTTACAACTTCTAGTAATCAAAAACAAGTACAAAATAGAATGAAAAAAGTGCTTACTTACATATATCGCTATTAGTTCTGAAGCGACAATTCTAATTATGGCAAATGTGTTTTCGAACAGGATTTGTCTAATTGGTGATTCTGCATATACTTACTCGGAGTTATTCGAGGTGGTGCTAAGTTTAATTGTATGAGTGCCACGTGAATCTTTTTGACAATTAATGAGATGTCAGATTTTGAAAAGGATTTTTTTACCCGAACCAAACAAGAGGCTTTGCGATTACAAGTTTTCAATCCAGATCCGACTTAATTCGTACTCCCTAAACCACTATATTGAATTGGTGCAGCATTCTTACATACATATCGTCAAGAGGCAAACCATGCTGTATGCATTTTTCCTCAAAAGCAAAGCGCG
>JAAXYX010001527.1:0-22381 GCA_036851915.1 Ptenothrix huangshanensis | reverse complement strand
TATGAAATCACTACAATAGCGTTTACGTAACTTTCCCGGTTCCTGCTTGAGAGTACGTCGGGAGTACAGGCAAAAGCTAACGCATACATTGATAAAGTCCGGATGAAATCATCGCACGAAGTCGAAGTGGAACCCATTTGTGATAATGTGGCATGCCCGCGGGAAGTACTAAACTCTTTTGCGAGGCTAAAAATTTATCTTTCGTTTTCATGTTGTGAGCAAACCTTAGAGAGTGATTTTTTACCATTACCTTTTCAAACCAAGACCAGTAGTACCAAAACTCATCTTATTGAAAAATAAATGCAATTTTTGAGTTGACATTTGGCTTTAATTTCTCCACGACTTTTTCAATGCTTGATAATTTAATGTATTTAATTTCGTCCCATATTCCCGTCTTACGAGTTGAATTTTTGTGTTCCGAAACTTTCGGAACGGAACGGAAAGGAAGTGGTTCCGTTCCGTTTCCGTTCCGAATTCCATAGGTACTACATGTAAAGGAATTTAGGAACCCAAATAATGTACACGTTTTTGGAAATTTTTAACAACAAAAACATAGCATCATCAAACGAAAATATGACGACTTATATTATTATTGCCTGTTGTTTGTGACTGATATTTAGTATCATTTAATGATCAATGCTGGATTGTACGTATGTATTACCCACTAGCATACTGTTTTTAAACCACGCTGAAACAACTAAAAAATTCATCGTTTTTCAGTAATAAAATATTGAACCAGTTGTTGGCACTTAAAAATACGTTTTTAAATTTTCAAAAAATTTCTACACCCACCATAAATGTTTCCAAATAAAAACTCATAATTTCCAAATACGTTAATTCATGTTTTCGTTAAAAACGCCACCGTTGGCAATTTATGCGGGATTCTTTACAAATAGTTAAAAAATATTACCGAAATTATGCTGCACATTCTTTGGACCATGATTTATTATTTATTTTAATGTGTAAATCTTATTTTGAAACAGTTTTTGATACCAATTGTGTTTCACTTCGTATGAACCCCTGGCTTTTAGCAAAATTCGTTGAAAACGTCATGAGAAAAGCGTAGACTCAAAACAGGTGTCTTTTTTGTGCTTGCTTATGAAATCAATTTTCGTATCTTTTTTTCTGCCCCGCCTGGCACTAACTAAACTGGGGCGAGCATCAAGCAAATGAGCAAATATTTTAATTAAAATAAAAACATTAGTTCCCCTTATTCGGGTTAGCATGTTTATTTCTATTTTTGAGCTTTTCGATGTCATTGAGTATTAAAATGTTATGATAAAAGGTCTTAAAACAGAATACAGTAAAAAACTATACAAAATAGATCTCAGAATCCGTGTAACGAAATTAAGTTTAGGAACATTCGGAACGCCGGAACGGAACGGAACTGGTAGGTTTCGGAACGGAACGAGACTCAGTTCCGTTCCGAATGCAAAATTTCCGTTTGGAACATTCGGAACGTCGGAACGGAACGGAACTGGTAGGTTTCGGAACGGAACGAGACTCAGTTCCGTTCCGAATGCAAAATTTCCGTTCCGAAAAATTCGGAACGGAACGGAACGAGGCAATTTCCGTTCCGTTCCGAATGAAGCTCTACTCCAGAATGCCGTAAAGTATTTAACTGGCATCATCAAATTTGTTTTTTCTCCCACAAGAGGACGCTGTAGAGTTGAAGCTTGTTTAACAAAAGCCAAAACGACGAATTCAAACTCTGTCAGAATGTGCGATGGCTTTATATTCCCAGTTAGAAAGAGGAGAGTTAAAAAGCCACACAAAAACACAATTCCAAAAGTGAGCCAAACGCCTCGGGGTGAAGGGAGAAAAAATCGCTTTCCAGGAGCACTTTGGAGATGGCTTTCCAATCGCGAAAGACAAAACCTTTCTAAGGGTGTAACCAGACATGCACGCCTACCTACATTACATGCCTATAAAATAGGCAAATATAGGCAGGCTGGAAAAAAATTTTGAAATATAGGCTAGGCTTTTGTAGGCAAATAATTTTATCCTAATGCCTACTAGGCTAAAAAAGCCTACTAGGCAAAACGAAAAACCATATAGGCTGTACATAAGCTAGTTGTCACCAGCTAACTTTAGATGTTTAAAACCATAAGACTTAAAAGCTAACGCAAAGAAAATCATTGATTAAAATAAATGGCAGCAAAATATTGCGAAATATAAACAACGAGGAAAAACCATAATATTTACTCTGCGGCACTAACAACATAATAGTGTCAATGGCATGGTTCGTATGTCATAGGGTGTCTTTGTTAGCTTTTTTAACGTTGCCGGGAACGGAGTAGAGCGGAAGTTTTCAAAAGCTGGAGCCTGGAGCACTTTGTAGAGCAAGAAGGGCTCGCTTGAATATTTCAACAATTGACCAAATGATGTTTCAGAAAAAGCGAGCTTCTAATACTTAAACAATTTGTTCCTTGATAAATATAAGTTCGATTATTAACATTTCTTTTAGAAACAATAATTCGATTTCAATTCCTCAATTACTATCATGTGAATGCTATGCTTTAGTTGCATAAACATTATAAGAATAGTCCACTGATATGTAAAATAAATGTCTTTTACATACTGCTATATTTTTTTCCACTTTTCCCTATTTTGTAGGCCGTATTTGTGGGCAGGCAAATTTTTTCAAAAGCCTTGTAGGCAGGCAGACTTTATCACCTAAGTAGGTATTTTAGGTAGGCGGAAGATTTTTTTCATTGGATATATGTAGGCGCAGGTAGGCATACCAAAAAGTGAATAGGCTTAGACTGTTTTGACAGTTGTTAAATAGATGAGAAGTATAAGAGATCATAGATGTCGTTGCTGGAACGTCTTTAAAGGAAGCAATTCACGGTAATGCGGGTGTTTCAACTGCGATTAAAATGAAATTGTATTAAAACTTTATAAGTAAAATAGCGCCAATTTCTGATTTAAACGGATTGTTAAACTATTTTGAAAGGTATGAAAATAATTAGGTAAGGGGTAATTTAGCGTCTTTTTCTCAGTTCAACGTTCCAGGTTGTGGAGTAGCGTAAATAGGCATTTGTAGTAGGCCTAGAAGTACATAGGAATATTAGAAATGCACTGCCTTTGAAAGACTCATACAAAAAAATGGGGATTCTTTTTTTACAGAAAAAGACGCGGTTTTTTTAAGTTTCGAGAAAAAGACGCTGTTGTTTTAAAATTTACAGAAAAATACGCTGTCTTTTAAAAGTTACAGAAAAATACAAAATATTGTATTGTTCTTTTCGTTTTTAAATTTTTAATAAGGATAATTTTTGGCGTTATTCGTTTTTTGACAAGTCGTAATTAAAAAATTTTGCACTTTTTAAGTGTCGTAATTAGAAAATTTAGTATTTTTTGAAATGTCGTTAGTAAAACATTTTGCCCTTCTTGAAATTCGTAATTACAACATTTTGCTCTTTTTGAAAAGTTGTAATTAGCACATACAGAACTTTTTGAAAGGTCGCAATTAGAAGATTTTGCCCTTCTTTAAATTCTAAAATTACAGCATTTAGAACTTTTTGAAAAGTTGCAATTATAACATTTTGCACTTTTTGATAAGTTGCAATTATAACATTTTGCACTTTTTTAAATGTTGTAATTAGAGCATTTTGCAATTTTTTAGAAATTCGTAATTACAACATATTTGCAGACTCCTCGTGGAGTCTCTATTGAGTTCAATTTGTGTGCGAAGTTCTCATTGTTGTCGTCCCATTGTATTTACGGGGGGATTTAATTTCTGAGCTCGCTCTTTTAAAAAACCCGCCAAGTATCGAACTCTGGTTGTGGAGCACAGTAATCCCAGACAACAGCCCACTTGAACAAGTAGGTAATTAAATAAATGATGTTGAATTTAACCTTCTCAAAAATTGCATTTTACGTGGAAACACAGATGGATACCAGCTGCAAGGCAGCAGTAGCTGCTTGTAGTGACTTACATTGTCTTCTTTTGGCAGCTCGCAATCAGTTGAATCAGTAGCGCACCCAGGATTCTTTTCGCATAGGCATGAATAGAAGTTGACCTTATCAGATGCAAATTTAAAAAAATTCTTATTGATTGAAAAATTCTTCCAAAAACCAAAATTGCACACCTGGGCCGTTTTTCGGTTCAAAATAAGCAAATATACAAAAACTTTGTAGCAATAATAAAAGTTTATAATAAGTATAAATTATGATAGGTATAATACATGACCTCAACTATTGTTAAATTTAAAAAAAAACCTGAAAATTTTCTAGTGTAAATCATTAATTAGATGCGCCTTTTTCGAGCTAATTTAAAAAACAGCGCCTTTTTTGTAAATTCAAAAATCGGCGCCTTTCTCTGCTAATTTAAAAAAATGGAGGCCTTTTTTTGTGAATTTAAAAAACAGCGCTTTTTCAGTGCTCATTTTAAAAACGGCATATTTTTTTCTTTAAAAAACCAGCGTCTTTTTTTTAAATTTAAAACAACAGTATCTTTTTATGTAAATTTAAAAAGCGGAGTGTTTTTTTTACAAATTTAAAAAGGAATCCGCCTTTTCCGTGCAAACCTTACGCGGGCAGTGTGTTTTATAAGACCCTTTGTAAGCCTAGGCGTACTTGGCCTACGCCTAGTTACGCTACTTTTTCTTTTTCTCAGAAACACTTGCACGAAAAAGTCTGTTTCCCATCAATTACTATAATAACGTGGAAGGAAATCTGTCTGTAGAGCTAGAAATCGTACATGGTTCGACTAAAAATAATCATTCCAAAAATAATCAAAAGCTTTAACAAGGGAGCGCTTCAAAATATTTCCTAATAGAAAAAATTGGGGATTCGTGCAATATTGACCGCTGAGCATTTTTGGTCGCCAAAATGTATTTCCTCGAACATAGAATCCATCCACCTTGTTGTGGTCAATATCCTGCTTTTAAAAATTACGCTCTCAAAAACATCAACATGTAATTTCTTATTTAATTTCCCTCACATTAAATTGTGGCATCATAATTATTCTACTTTTTCCGAAATTTCAACGCTTTTTAGAAACATTGAAAAAAAATAACTTGATACTTCGTTTGGTAGAGAAAGTTATTTTTGTTTTTAGGTTTTTTTTCTATTTTGGCTACGCAGTTAAGTGAGAAATCAGAATTAATCTTTTTACGGAATAGTTAAATAATTATTAATAAACACCGGATGTAAAGCAGTAAAGCATAAGCGATTTGGGTTGGTCCCTTGTGGGGATCAAACCTCGTTGATTCATAGGATTAGTACAGTAGATTGTTGAAATTAGCTTTGATACTACCACTAACGTAAAGCTCCAAAGGGCCCGACTATGTTCAGAAACGTAACTAGGCGTAGGCCAGTAGGGCTTGGCCTACAAGGGTTTTTTAAAATGCATTTTAATTCACACCAAAAAGGGGCAGAATGTTTGAATTAAGCTCCTTTTTTTAAACATTTATACAAAAAGCAGCAATTTTTTTTTAGATTTGCACAAAAAAGACGAGAATGACGCAGTTTTTTCAATTGACGAAAAAACGCTGATTTGTTTTTTTGAATCTACGCTAAAAGGACGCAGCTTTTTATAATTTGCTAACAAAATGACGCAGTTTTTTCAATTTACAAATAAACGCTGAATTGCTTTTTTTAAATTTACGCTAAAAAGACGCAGTTTTTCATAAATAACAAAAGAATAACGCAGTTTTTTTATAATTTGCAAACAAAACGACTCACTATCAGTTTTTGGCAATTTACGAAAAAACGCTAAATTGTTTTTTTAATTTACACCAGAAAGTAACAATTTTTTACCATTTACAAAAAATGACGCAGTTTTTCAGTTTAAAAAAAGCCGCTGAACTGGTTTTGTAATTTACACTACAAAAAAGCCGGTTTTTACACGGAAAAGCCCAAGAGATAAAATACACTTGTTTTTAGTTTTTTTCTGGGCCTAGACGCCTACACAAAAAAATTCTGCTAGCGCCACTGAGTCAAGTATGGGAATATCGTATGTAAGTAGATAGATCAAATGCAGTATTTGTTGCTTATAATAAAGGAACAAAGTGTAGACTTGTAATTACTTCAGAACATGATTTTGAACAGTATTTTGTTAGTCGTGATTTGATTTTCGTTGTTACATCTTCAAAGCTGAAGTCTTAAGGCTGCAAGTATTGCAAATAAAAAAACTACCTTAAACAAGTCAAATCAAAAATGATCCTGAAATTCAGTTGGATTTTTTGGCTCTTAGCCTTGTGTGTTTCAATTGTGCCTGTGAGTGTTGCGGATCCACTGATTAATCAAAGAGAGAAGGAAAGCTTGTTGAGGCGGAGGCAGAATGAGAAATACAGTAAGGCCAAACCAAATTCAATAAGTTTTCTAATAATTTTAGCTAACTGAAAAATGAGCAATTTAACTTACAACTTACAAGGGATCAATTCTAAGCTCCAAATAAAAAGATACTTTACAACAGTACAAGTTAATATCAATCTACACAAATGTGTTACTTATTTTAGGTAATTTTTTTACGCCATAGCAAAAAGTCATTACAAAAAGTCTAATATGTATATTTTTACACATTTTTACTTATTCTAAAATTTTAGTTTTAACACCTTTGTCAAAAATTCTGAATTTTTGACTTTGAAGTTTTTAGAAAGACTAACAGTTTAGTTTTGAAACGTTTTCAAAAATTCCGAATTTTTAGTATTGACACTTTTTCAAAAATGACGAGTTTTTGGTTTTCAACAGTGTACATTTTTTGTTTTTACACTTACACGCCTAAAATTTAGAACTATCATGTTTTGTTGCTTTTTTAAAAACTCTCGTTCGAATTCTCTCGTTTTTTTACATAAGCGTGAGCTTAAAAAAGATTAATATGTATTACTATTAAGCTTAAATAAGAGTTTAAAAAACTTGATAAATTGTTTGAGTTAAAGGAATATTTCAAACGAAAAAACCCTAAAATAAAATGCTAAAAGTTTTTAGAAAATCTGCAAAAAGGCAAAAAATGTTAAAGTTCAAGCATTTAGCAAATACGTCAGCAAATAATTTTAGGATCTTACCTTTAGACTTGAGAATTACTTAATAAACAAGTTCTCTTGCTTGCTGTCCAGCACTTTTCACTTTGGCCAAATATTTTCCTAATTTAATACAAATTTCAATAAATTACAATGGTTTAAAATTAGATGCTAGCAGTGCCGTACTTAAAATGACTTCCCACATTCCACTGAATGGCACCTTGGGATGGAGACAGTTCTCGTATTTGCAGAAGCATCCAAGAAATTTTGACGTGATGTTTGCTGTGGGACCCGAGGAAATTATTGTCAAGGCACCAATCATATTTCTTACCTTGGCGTCGCCCGTGTTTGAACATGAGTTTGAGGGCCGCTGGGAAAACGTAGTGTCGGAGGAAGTAAAGGAAATTTTACTTCCGGATTTGGACCCCGAAGCCTTCAAGCTATTTGTAGAAGTAATTTGTGTCACGAAGATAATTTTAAAAAACTACAATTTTTATGTATGATCACTAATGACTTTTTTTATTTTCAGCTGACGATTCTTGACACTTGGTCTGTGGAAGCTCTGAAGGCTTTAGAGTTACCCACGAATCAACTTCTACACTTGATGTCAATCTGTCACAAGTACGGAATGACGTATGCTTTAAAGAACTTGACGGAACTAGCGGAAGACTTTTTGAGGTATTAGTACGTATAACTAATTATATTAAAAATCCGCAATTTAAAAAAATGTTTAAGTCACTTGTCAATTTCTGTTAATTTGAATCAGTAATCCGTTTAACACAACGTAAAAACTTGACTTATTCAGAGATTTCGGCACGCATGTAAACCCCGAGGACTTTTTGCTGCTTTCCGCAGCACAACTTGAAGCGATTCTGGCAAGTGACGAGTTATACTTAAATGAAAAGGAAGTTTTTCGTTACGCTTCCAGGTAGTTTAGTACTTTTCTTTCGGTAATCATATCAACTATTTGCATTCATAATTAATTCCAGTTTACTCTGAATCTCAATGATTGAGAACCAACGAATAAAGGTTCCTACACTTTGTCTAACCTTGATCTTGATCTAACCTTTCAAACTGCTTTTATGACATAAATTAAAAAATGAGTAAAAAATGAAAATTCAGACTTTTTTAAACGTGCAAATTATAAAAATCAGCCTTTTTTGAAATTTGTAAAATATAAAAATCAGACTTTTTTAAAATTTATAAAATCAAAAAATCAGACTTTTTAAAAATGTATTAAACCAAAAAATCAGACTTTTTTAAAGTGTGTAAAATAAAAAAATCAAGCATTTTGATAAAGCTTGTAAAATAAAAAAATCAGACAGTTTTAATCAGACTTTTTGAAAATGTGTAAAATAAGAAAAACGCATTTAAAAAAATGTAGATTATGAAATTGGCTATTTTGTGAAGCGGATAAATATGGTGCCAATTTTACGCACACTATAACCTTGTGTGATCTTTGACCCCAATTTCTACAAGTCTTATAAAAAATGCACGAAAGTTAGTTTTTATTCCGAGCTTACTTTAGTCAACTTTGACGAATTTCTAGAGTTACACTGAAGAATGTTCCCTTGTCAGTTTTTTCTTGTCACTTTTTTTCGCCGCTTGTTGGAATGCCCCATGCATGTGTTTTCTTTTCATACTGCGACCTTTTCTCTGAATGTAATAAAGCCGATCACATTTTGTCGAATCCTGGAGTTCGGCTTACAGCAAACCCACTGCACTGTAGTTACTTTGTGTTTGCCTTAAATTAGTTGGGCAGAGGAACAATGCAAGAAAAAAGCTTTTGAAGTGAATGGAGCGAACATGCGTCTAGTCCTTGGTGGTTCCCTCTACCAGGTAAGGTTTCCGGTAATGTCGATCACCGATTTTGCCACAGTGATTCAACGGAAGGGGCTTTTATCGGCGGAAGAAATTACTGAGATTGTGCAGTTTATAGCCACAGGAAAGACGAACAGGTAAGTTAATTTTTTCCTCTAGTTTTTAGCTTTATAACATTATTTAAACTGACGCGCACTATTTATTAGAACACGGATCTTTTTATCCGGCTTTTGTGATTCACTTGAATGTTTTCAGCTACTCAAACGACACAACAGAGCTCAAGTTCAGAGTGGACAAAAGAAAGGTGAATCCATTTACGTATGTACCAAGAGGGAGTGAGACAGTTTCTGTGGCTCAAGTTTTTTCCGTTGTTGATACTCCATTTGTATGCGATGGAACTGTGAATAGAGGTCAAGAGTAAGTCCACTCGAAGTTTGTAATTATTTTCTTAAATATAATTTGCTGTAAATTCAAAAAAAAACTGCATCACATTTTTTATATATTTCAAAAAACTGCTGCAAATTTTTGCAAATTTAAAAAACAGTATCTAATTTTTTGTAAATTTCAGAAAACTGCTGCAAATTTTTGTAGATTTAAAAAACTGCTGCAAATTTTTGTAGATTTAAAAAACTGCATCTAGTTTTTTGGACATTTAAAAAACCGCGTTTTAATTTATGTAAATTCCAAAAAGCTGCTGCAATTTTTTGTAAATTTAAAAAAGCTGCCGCAATTTTTTGTAAATTTCAAAAAGCTGCCGCAACTTTTTGTAAATTTCAAAAAGCTGCCGCAACTTTTTGTAAATTTCGAAAAGCTGCAGTAATTTTTTGTAAATTTCAAAAAGCTGCTGCACTTTTTTGAAAATTTTGAAAAGCTGCAGTAATTTTTTGTAAATTTAAAAAAACTGCTGCAAATTTTTGTAGATTTAAAAAACTGCATCTAATTTCTTGTGAATTTCAAAAAACTGCTGTATTTTTTTGTAAATTTAAAAAATACAAGTAGTTGTTTTAAAATATTTAAAAAAACTGCATCTAACTTTTTGTGCATTCCAAAACACTGCATCTAATTTTTGGTGTATTTCAAAAACCTGCTGTATAATTATTTTTGTAAATTTAAAAAATTACATTTAACCTTTGTATTATTATTTTATTCCGAAACACTGCATCTAATGTTTTCCATGTTTCAAAAAACTGCTGCATAATTTTTTAAATTAAAAAACTGCATGTAATTTGTGTAAATTTTGAAAGCTGTGTCTGTTGTTGTACAAATTAAAAATGCGCCTGTTTTTGAATAAAAAACTGTACGCTCTTTAGTAGCATAAGCTCTAATTCGAATATACAGTAGGCCTACTCTGCTTGGCCGATTCCATGTTACGCCAATGATTTTCCTTCGTGAGCTTTCAAAAATCTCTGTAATTACATGAACAGCTTATATAATTTTCTGTCTGTAAATCTACGCAATCTTTTTCAATAAGCAATTTTTTCAATATGATCATTTTTTCTGTGAACACTTAATAAACAAATTACAGTTTTAATTTGCTGTGTAATTGCTTCGATGCCCAAGCAATTGCCCTGATATGATGTAGAAGTGCAAGAATATAAATAAACTTAGGCTAAGTTTCAAAAATGTATAATCATATTTTATTAATTAATGTACAAAATTCGGTGACTGTGGATAAATGTATTCAAATGCTTTATTGAAATTTGTCTAGCTAATTTGTCTAATTTTTTATCAGATTTAACATAAATACGACGACTACTGTTCGTGGAGTAGGATTCCTGGGGCCAATCGATGCTGACTCGCACTACGACGTCACTGTGCAAATTTTGAAGTGCTACGATGGATGTACTGACGTAACACAGCAAATGAGTAAACGTATTTTTGCCGCGAAATCCAAAACCTTCTACTTCATCTTCGATCAACCCGTCGTCTTAAACCCGATCCCGCATGATAACTGGAGAAAGTTTTACATATTTCGATTTTCATTGAGGGTAAGGATGCAGGAAATACAAACTGCGCGTGATTATTATATTTGGGTTGGTGAACAAAAGTTAATTACAAGGTGAAGCAAGCAGTGTGGACTTTAAATGGCTTGGGAGTAATTAAAACTTGTTTATATTTTTAGGGACCAAACACAAGGAGTCTACGATACGTACCTGGTGGTACCAACAGAATTCATGACGGCAACAACAAGAAGGAATTTGTGATTAAGTGGTGGACTTTTCAATTGGTCGAAATTGTCTACACGGTTTAATTTCTTTCAAGAATCCAGTTAATTTTTAAAAAGAGTTATACAATTAATTTCAAAATAGTGTAACAATTCAAAAAAACAATATTATAAAAATTCAAGTTTATTTTCCAAAAATAATACCAAAAATTTCACAAAAGCTTTTTCGAAAAATCCCAAAAAACCGGAAATATTTTTGTCAAAAAAATATATAAATAATTTGTGATGTACAATGTTTTAAGGTTGCCGATTTCATAAACACTTTCAAAAATGTCTAAAGATATAATTATGTATGTACGTTAAGTTCTAAAAGTATAAAAATCCCTTTACACACTACAAAAAAGTGAAAAAATTGTTAGCACACTGCATTAAGAACTTCTACAAAGTCCATCGCATTTTTAAAACACTTCTTTAAGCGGTAAAAAAACTATTGCGAATAGAAAAATAAAGCTTTTTAAAAAGTTGTCAAGTAGAAAAATCTTACCATTTAAGGAAACTTTAAGTGCAAATATCATGCTGTTTGAAAAATTGGTTAATAAAACATGAGAATTCTTTCATTGTACAGCACAAACATGTCGTTTTTTTAAGAAAAACTCATTTTTGAAAAAATCGAAACATGTGAGAGTCGAAAATGGTCCATTTGTGACTATATTTTTGACTTTATTCTATGCAAGAGATATTCCAGAAGAGACTAAATTCTAAATCGCTTAAAATTGAAATTTGTTTAAATGTAATAAAGTGGCGTTTTACTAGGAATGCAAAACAAAATATTTATAAAATCTGTTGAAAACCCCATGTACCTACGTGGTTTTAAAACGATTTTAGAAATATTTTGAAAAATCTATATAACGCCCGCATTTAACGATTTTTACGCCGAAAGATTTAAAGCAATGGAGCTCGCTGGATTTTTTTCCTTACAGGTTTGAAAAAACTTGCTTTTATCCAGTGTAAAATTTTAAAAAGAATTGCACCCAAGCATTTATAGTGTAAATTATTAAAAATTAGCACCTTTCCACGTAAGTTTGAAAAACCTGCACCGTTTTGGTGTCATTTAAAAAAACCGCGCCATTTTTTGTGTACGTTTTAAAAAAACTACACCGTTTTCGCATAAATTTTCAAAAAACGCCCCGTCTTCGTGTTAAGTTAAAAAATGCACCGTTTTCATGCAATTGTTAAAAACTGCTTCGTTTTCGTGTAAGTTTTAAAAATGCGCTGTTTTCGTATAAATTGAAAAAATTGACTTTTTATGAAAATGTTAAGAAAGTCGTGTATTTTTAAAAATTCTGTGCATGCCTGAACTACGTTGCCTTCGCGTAGTCACGCTAAAAATCTTAAGTTTTGTAAAATATGTTCGTCAAAATTTTCCAGAATATCCTCTGATTGCACTTCCATTTCACATTGTCAAGTAATAAACTCAAGGTAGCTCAACGCCCAATATAATTGATGTTTTACGGTTTATTCTGATTATTTTTCGCCCACTTTATTTTCTCGCCAAAAATACTTTGCATGAAATAAGCCGAATTTGAATGACGGGAATTGTATGTACATGCAAGCTATTTTACCATAAATGTTGCGGTGTTGCAACAGTATTTGTGTCTAACTGTGCTTCCCACTTTATAAAACAAATAGAACCAAATTTTAATTACTATAACTACATTGAATTAGTTATGATTTTAGTTTTAAAGTGACTCTATTGAAAATACAAACAACATGACACGTGGCAATTTAAAACATCATCATTAACTTGCCAAACCTTAACAAAATGTAGCTGTTGACATTTTTGCTCAAACTTTACACTTGCATAACTTTGCACCAGCGGCTCAAACGAAAATCTTCGTCGACAATGATGCCATTTTTGAACTTTTCCCAAAAATGTAGACATTTTTAGACGACAACCAGATACCAGATAGGTAATTACTTACTCATGCCAGTATTGGCACAGCTACATAATTGGTTAAATATTTGCCAAGCAGAGCCTTGTTGTATATTAGTAGAGACGATATTCAATTAAGAAGTAATTATAATGGCTTCAAAAACAAATTAGTTTAATTTTTGTGCCAGCTTGTAGCTGTTGACATTTTTGCTCAAACTTTACACTTGCATAACTTTGCACCAGCGGCTCAAACGAAAATCTTATAGAAACAACAAGTGTTACGCACGTTATGTTGCACTTGCAAAAGCAGTTTGACAGATATGTTATCAGAGCATATTTACAATTTTTAAATTTTTAAAAAGATGACGATTTTGAAAGTCGACAATGATGCCATTTTTGAACTTTTCCCAAAAATGTAGAAATTTTTAGACGACAACCAGATAATTACTTACTCATGCCAGTATTGGCACAGCTACATAATTGGTTAAATATTTGCCAAGCCGAGCCTTGTTGTATATTAGTAGAGACGATATTCAATTAAGAAGTAATTATAATGGCTTCAAAAACAAATTAGTTTAATTTTTGTGCCAGCAACAAAATTTAATTTGCAAATAATGAAATTTGGTTCACCTTCAACACTCTTCCACGTGGCATAATTACTCTGGGTAATTACTTGCAACCGTTTTATTCAAAGCAAAGCAAAGCAATCGAACTAGCACTAAAGACAATTACGTAAAATAACCACTAGTGACTACCTTTGCTCCATATTTTCAACTTACTTATACAGTCATCGTAGAATTGTCGGTGTTATTTCTCATCAACTTCAGAAAGTTTCAATTTCAAAATCTTTCAAAATTCAAAGTGAATTGGTCAAGTACAAATGTGCTAAACCTTAATGGCTCAACAACAAAGTGACATAAATCTAAAACAACAAATTTTAAAACGTTGGATTTTTCTAAAATTATAAAATCTGGGATGTTTCGAAATTACCGCAATAATGCAGAAAATTTTAAAACATTCAAAACTTTTTGAAATAATAAATTTTGAAACGTTAAACGATTTTTAAAATTAAAAGTTTTTAAATGTTTCGAAATTGGTCAAGTAGGAAATTTTGAATGGCTCGAAAATTGTTACAAAAAGAAATCGTGAGGCGTTTCAAAATTGTTCAAACAGAAAATAACGAAGCTTTCAAAAGTTGATATTATTACGATACAAAATTTTGAAACGTTTTAAAGCTGCTAAAAAAATCGGAAAAATGTCAAAATTGTTAAAATAGGAAATTGCAAAGCGTTCAAAAAAATTAAAAGAAATTTTTTGACGTTTCAAAATTACAAATAATTATATCAAATTCCGGAAAGTTCAAAAGTTGTTATGGCGCGAAATCATAAAACGGTTCAAAACTGCTAAAAAAATTCTATCACGTTCAGAAATTGTTGAAATAAGAAATTCTGAAACATTTCAAATTGCATTCGGTAAATTGTAGCGGATTTAGGTCATTTTGTTTTCAGAGCCTTTTGAATTTTAACTTCGTTTTAACTATTCAGCAAAGATTTCTAATTAAAATTCACTTTCCTTGCAGGAATTTAAAAGAACAATTTGTATGGAACTTTTACAAAAACCGGAAAAATGTTTCCATCACCTGATAAAACAAAATCTCACGTCATATTTATGTCCGTTGCATCCATTCTTTGTCTACTTCCCTTTGATTTCAATTTACGCACAAGAAAAATCAAAAAACCCGCTCGAAAGACAAAGAAAATTGTGTACAATTGTTTTGCATCCTTTTATTGTGCTTACAGTTTTTATCTGGCATTCAGACTCGTAGAACAGGTTAACGCATACCACCCAAAAATGAACTTCAACCATTTGTCGTTTAACTTTGTCTCGATGTGTTCAGTTGCAAGTACTTGTACCTTCGCCATCGTCTACATGAAATCAAGTGCGGTTACAGTCGCATTGTGGAACGAAAGCCTTGAGAAAATCATTTTTGATTTGAGTCTCACACATTTAAGGAGGAAGACGGAAGCAATTGACATGTACTTACAAAAGCTCATGATAAAGTTTTTGCCTGAGTGTATGGTGGCAAGCGTATGCTGTGTACAATACCGTAGCTTTGACCGACTCCTCCAGACCTCAGCTTCTTTACCATACTTTTAGCAACGACTACAGCAGTAGCCCGGTAATTTTCTGGATCCTTTGCCCATTTGAAGTATTCGTTCCGGCTTTCACTATATCCGTCATGTACACTGCTCTCCGTCTTCAAATCTCGCTTTTCAGCAAATGCTGTCTCGAATTAGAAATGTTTGAGAGAAAACTCGAAATGATGACGTAAGTTTTCAAACCCTAGTTAATGCGTAAAGAAACTTCCAATGGCGATTCTAGGTGTAGGCGAAGCAGATACTTGCTAGTGTAGGATTTTCAAAGGTTTTAAGGATTTTTTCAAAGTTGCACTTTTGCAGATCTTTGGAAATATTTTTGAAAAGTGGCGCTATGATCTGTGCAGTTTTAAAATTGATATTTTCAAATTAATCCACCTTTGAAAAGGCGTAATTTTTTCAACGTATGAGAGGGTGTACGTTTTTAAATTGACTCTTTATCTGAAAGAGCATAATTTTTTAAAAAATCACATATTTTGAACGGCCGTTCTTACTTAAAATAACACTTTTTGAAAAGGTATAATTTCTCCGATTCACAGCTTTAGAATTGTTTTCTCATAAATGATTTTAAAACGGTCTAGTTTATAAAAATAACGATTTTTGGAAAGGACTATTTTGTCCAATTAACGTTTTTTCTACAATTTTTACTTTTTTTATGTTTTTTGAAAAATGTAATTTTTCGAAATAAAGTTTTTTGAAAAAGTTTTATTTTTTAAATTAACGTTTTTTGAAAAGGTCTAATTTTTTAAATTAACGTTTTTTGAAAGGTAAAATTTTTCAAATAATGTTTTTTTGAAATGGTCTAATTTTTTAAATTAACCCATTTTTAAAATGTATAATTTTTTAAATTAACCCATTTTTAAAATGTATAATTTTTCAAATTAACTTTTTTTGAAAGGGTATAAATTTTTCAATGGTCACTCACCACCGGTACGCCCCGGGAAACTAATTTTAAAGTGTTTTTTAGTATTCACCCTGTTGGTTGGGTGAAAATTTCTCGAATCACCACTCAAAACTTTATGGTTAAAGAGAGATTTATTATGCTTTTATTATGCTATTTCATATCCAGTAATGCTCTTCGTGCTACAAACTTAATAGTGGCCGCAAAGCGCTGCGGTCGTATTAATTTTTCCATTCATTTTTTCAATATTGTTAACTCAAATGCTGTGTTTTGTTTCAAAATAGGATATTTGACAATGTGCATTGGAAGTTTGACATTTGGAATCAAATTTTTCCACCAGAACCCTATGACTGGAGTCATTAATTTGTGTGTAGGTTTCAATTGTATCTGCTTCTACTGTCTCACCTTTTGTAGAGCATTCAAAATCCCAGAGTTGATGAAATTGTTGAAAACTGCAATACTCACTGGAATGGAACTGTTTAAGGAATTAAAATTAACACGGAACCAAAATGGAGTGAAAAAGGGCAACGTTATACTTGATGCAGCAGGAAGGCATCATCTTGCGCTTGAGTTGTCGCAAATTATTCGTTCAATCCCCAACGTTGGAATTCGGGTAGGAGGATTTAATACCATGGAAAGAGCATCGACTCCCATCTTTCTTTGTTTTGTTACATGCAATGTGGCTTCGTTGCTAATAAGTTTTCGCTAAGTGTATGTAATTAAATGTATGACAGTGTCGTTCCTAGAAGTAGAATAGAAAGCCCAGCCTGTAGGAGACTTTCAAAGGATTTTAGAAATATTTTGAAAAATCCTTGTAAGACCGCATTTTACAACGTTTACAGCTCAAGGATTGAATTGCGCCCTCAGGATTTCTTTTTCTCTAGGTCTGGAAAAAACTGGATTTTATCCAGCGCAAAATTTAAAAAAAACTGCACCTCCTCCAAAATAAATATGCAATTATAAAAATTAATGGCTTTTGTATGTGAAACTAAAATACCTGCTGCGTGTTCGCGCAAAGCTTTAGGTGTCAATTTAAAAACAGTAGGCCGTTTTCGTGTATATTTTTTAAAATTTGCATCGTTTTCGTGTAAGTTTAAAAAACCGCGACGTTATTGTGTAAATTAAAAATAATGCTGCTCATTTTTTGTGTAAATTTCAGAAACACTGCGGCGTTTTTGTGTAATTTTAAATAAACTGCGCTATTTCTGCGTAAATTTAAAAAAACTCCACCGTTTTTGTGTAATTTTAAAAAAACTGTGCCGTTGTTGTGTAAATGTGAAAAAATACTACCCCATTTTTGTGTAGATTTAAAAAAAGCAGGCGCGGTTTTTGAGCTTAAAAAAAATTCTGCGCGTTTTTGTGTGGATTAAAAAAACTGCGCCGTTTTCATGTAAATTTAAAACAGCTGTTCTGTTTTCTTCAAAATTTGAAAAAATGCTCGGTTTATTTTGTAAACTTAAAAAAACCGTCTATTTGTTCGAATGTAAAAATTGGTCGTGTATTTGTAGCAATTCATTTTAAACTTAAACATACGTGGTATTTGCTCTTAGGTGTCCAACCCTCCTGCAAGGGGGCTCCCTCCTGCCCTCCTTGGGCTGCCCTACCGCAAGGAGGAGAAAGGTAGGGCGTTTGCGTTTAAAAATTTGAGGAGGGTAGGGCTAGAAAGTTTTGGACACCTACTTATTTGCTTCCTTGGTTACGCAAAAGCCCGCCTGTTCTCCAGAATGTCTTAGAATTGCATCGTATGCATAAGTTTATTACAGATTGTACTTTTATTAATCACACATAAAAATAGTTGAACATGCTGGCACAGAAATATTCTAAATATTTGTGGTTCGAACAAGTATTTCGCTATATAAAAAAACAGAGCATTCTAAAATTTCAAGTTTCTTTTACTAAATATACCGCACTGTACTAACAATTTAAGTGTCCGAGGAGATGCATCGCTACAAACTTGAATTTTTTTCTGCGTGTAAACACTGCCCTTCCTATGTACAATAATAACTATGTACTAGCTGCACGTTTTTGTTTTGTTTTTTCAGAATAAAAAGTAAATAAGTTTGACCTTTGGCTACCCTAAACATTTCAAATGGCAATCAACATGCCAAGATTCATTGAACCAAAGGGTCCCCCCTTACTACATTTTTAAAAAACCTTTTCCCTCCAAAAATCTTGAAAGCACCATACCATACCCAAATTTTAAAACTAATATCCCGAAACGAAGAAAGTAAAATGTGCGAAAACTATGGGGATTTTAAGTGCGTCGTGATGGTTCTGTGTTGTGTAAAAGACTTGAAAAGCGATGTCATTTACATTACACATACACCTCTTACCCCCTAGGCACAGTTTGTACCGCTGTAAAACTTCGTTTTTGCCAACAAAAAATTAGGGTATAAGAAATGCGGAGAAGCGATACATACATACATAAAATGTAGCTGCGGTTAAAACTCTGGTTAAGGTTTTTTCAATTTTTGGGTGAGTTTTCTCCGCAATTCTTAAACCCGATTTTTTTGATAGCAAATGCTGAGTTTTTCAGCGGTGCAAACTGTGCCTTGGGACTAAAAGCTGTAATTATAAATGTAATCATTGCTTTTCTAGTCTTTTGCACAAAAAAGGATCATCACTACGCACTTACAATACCTGCAGCTTTGACACATTTTACTTTCTTAGCGTTTCGGGATATTAGTTTTTAAATTGGGTATGATGCTTTCAAGATTTTTGGAGGAAAAAGGTTTTGCAAAATTTTGTTGTTTTTTTTAAAATGTAGTAAGGGGGGACCCTTTGGTCCAATGAAATTTCGCATGTTAAATCCCATTTAAAATATGACGGGTAACCAAAGGTCAAATATATTTATTTTCTATTCTGAAAAAACAAAACAAAAAGGGGCAGCCAGTACATAGATAATGTAGGTAAGTAGGTAGGACCGTGTTAACACGCAGAAAAATATGCAAATTTGTAGCGATGCATCACCTCGGACGGACACTTTGGTGTATGTAAGTAAAAACATTTTTTTCTAATTTTGAGCATTGGCGTCACCGAATAAAAAATTATTTTTACAAGTGTTAATTATACTTCTACATAAAGTAATTTGTAAATAGATTCTAAACTAATATGCTATAATTTACACGAGTACAAATAAAAGATTATTCAGCAGCGCTAAAATTCAAAATCAAAAACAAATGTTCGCTACTTAAAATTTTGCTACAAATTGAAACATTGGGTATTATCGACGATAAATCAAAGTGAGCTAAATTCAGATGACACTAAAACCATAAAGACCTAAACCCAAAACGCTTTAAAAGCGAAACGACCTAAATCCAATAGAATCAATTTCGAGAAGTTTTGAAAATGTTAAAATAAGAAATTTTAAAACGTTTCCAAAATTTAAAACAAGAAATTTCGAGATGCCATAAGACGGTTAAAATAAATAAATTAAGACGCTTCGCAATTGTCAAAACAAGACATTATGAGACGCTTCAAATCTGCCAAAATATTAAATTTGACACAACAAATACAAAACATAACAATTTGAGGTTTCACCTAAAAAAATGAGATTTTTTAGAACTTGAAAAAAATCGGTAAGCACTTTCGTTTGTGTCTATTTTGACTCATGGTAGCGAAAAAAAGCGATTTTGAAACTTGGAGGGTGTTTTACAGTGAGGGGGGGTAAGGGGTAATTAGTAATACCAAGATTGCGCCAAAACTACTGGTTGGATTTCAACCTAACTTTTTGTGGCGAAGCAAAAGCATATTCTCTGGAATGGTTGTTGAAGATTTTCAAAAAAGTTGAAAAATAAAATTTTGAAAAATTGTGAAAATTTTATTTTTTGAATATTTAAATAACGGTACATTCCACAACAAAGTGCTTTGAAAACAAAATATGCATACTACCAAATACTTCCTATAAAATCCACACTTAGAGGTCATACATATCCCAGATGGGGAACAATTATTAAGTTTTTCGACAAAATACTCACAATTTTAATGCTTTTTCGACAAATTAGTTTTGTTGTACTTTTAAGACATTTCTAATGTAGTACTCAATGATTCTTGCATTCTCCTGATGGGGGGAAATTTATAATTTCATTTTTTGTTATATTCATTTTTGGAAACAAATTTCCCATCATCAGGGGAATGCAAGAATCATTAAGTAGTACATTAGAAATATCTTAAAAGTACAAGAAAATTATTTTGTCCATCGAAATAGCGCTGAAATTTGTGTATTTTGTCGAAAATCTTCAACGCCCCCATCTGAGATACGTATGACCCGTAAGTGTGGATCTTCTAGGAAGTATTAGGCATTGCGTACACTTTTTTTCTAAAGCACGTTGTTGTAGAATGCACTGTTATTGAAATATTCAAAACATAAAATTTTCACAATTTTTCAAAATTTTATTTTTCAACTTTTTTGAAAATCTTCAAAATCGTTCCTAGGGAATATGCTTTTGCTTCGCCACAAAAAGTTTGGTTGCAAATACAACCAGTAGTTTTGGCGCAATCTTGGTTTTACTAATTACCCTTTACCACCCACTGTAAAACCCACTCCGAGTTTCAAAATCGCTTTTTTTCGCTACCATGAGCCAAAATAGGCGTAAACGAACGTGCTTACCGATTTTTATCAATTTCTGAGAGATCTTTTTCTTTTGGGTGAAACCACAAATTGTTGTTCATTAAGAAGCTTCGAAAATGTGAACGCATAATATTTTGAGACGTTTTAGTATTGCTCAAATAAGAATTCTTTGGACACGTAAAAATTGTTAAAAATAAAATTTTAAGACGTTTAAGAATGTTCCAAATAAAAAAATTGAGATGCTTCGAAACTTAAAACGACACATTAAGAAGCTTAGAAATTTTAACAACGACGAAAAATTCAGACGTTTTGAAACTGTGAAGATATGAAATTTTGAGACATTTCAAAATTCGTTCTAATGCATTTAGTTCATTTTGCTTCTAAGGCGTTTTGGATTTTTATAATTTATTATTCCGGGGCCCGGGCTGTACTACAAATGCTTCACTGTATGTCAATATTGTCAATCTTTTTAGTTTTAATTTAGAATCAAAGCAAAGAAGGAATTTCGTAGGACTTGAATATCCACAATTAGAGAAAGTGGCGTCGAATAGAGAATGGGTTGTTGTGCTTTTTGCGGACTGAGTTATTCATATCATAGTATTCCAGAAGAAATGACAAGTTAACGTTAACCAAGACGCAAACGCACCAGCCTGATCTCAACTCGACGCCTCGTTTCCGAATCCTGGATATTCACACCCTCGGAAATTAGTTTTTGATTTAATCTTTATGTATAATTTGGTCTTTTTCTAATAGTGTTTATTCATGTGTGTGTCAAGAGTCAAAATGGTAACTACGTACTTTCTACAAAATATTCTTTCTACTAAAGGAATTTATTTTTGCTCTCTGGTCTGGTTTACACGATATTTGGATGTAATGGACGCTCTTTGTATGGTAGTGGCATCATTGTATTGTGTATTTATTCGTCAGATTGTTTTTCCTAGACTTTCAGAATAGCATTTATAACGTTGGCAGTTTCTGCTACGTTTTCGTCTTGGAGGAAACTTGTGTGATCTCCTGGGACTGTGTGGGCTTCTACGGGCTCACTGCAATACTTTAAAATTGAAACAAGGTAATTAATGAAGATGCTTAAGTTATGATTTACATAAGTCGATAATTATTTACATTCCGTGAACTTAAGTCAAGGTTAAGATCTCCTGTAGCGTTGGCAGGGCTTATTATCGTGTGTATGTACCTGCTGAAAAAACAGGACCTTATCCAGAGTAGGCTTTAAAACTGCATGTTTTTTATTAATTTAAAAAAACGAATGCATTTTTGCGTCAATCTAAAATGTATCTATTTTTGAGTGAATTTAAAAAACTGCTTGTTTTTGTGCTCATTTGGAAAAACTCCATCCATTTTGGCGTCAATTTAAACAAATTGAACCTGCTTTTGTTTCAGTATTAAAAAATTATATTTTTGTGTAAAAAATTCAAAAAACTTATCTATTTTGGTGTAATTTTTTTCAAAAAAATGCGTGTATTTATGCGCCAATTCAAAACACACTTTGTTTTTTTGTCTATTTAAAAAACTGCACCTTTTTGCTCACGCTTGAAAAACTGAAATCATTTTCGTGTAAATTTAAAAAAAAACTGGATCCATTTTTGTGTAAATTTAAAAAAAAACTGGATCCATTTTTGTGTAAATTTAAAAAAAAACTAAACCTATTTTTGTGTAAATTTAAAAAACACTGGATCCATTTTTGTGTAAAAAAAACTGGATTCATTTTTGTGTAAATTTAAAAAAAAACTAAATCCATTTTTGTGTAAAAAAATTGAATCAATTTTGTGTAAATTAAAAAAAACTGAATCCTTTTTTGTGTACATTTTAAAACAACTGATGTCATTTTTTGTAAATGTATAAAAACTGAATTC
>JAAXYX010001526.1:0-22384 GCA_036851915.1 Ptenothrix huangshanensis | reverse complement strand
GTGTAAATAAGGACTGAGACGTTGGTTGGGTTGAAAATGGATTAAAATGTTTATTACGTGCAGAAGGTAATTATAAGATTCGCCGTGTCCGGATGTGGTGGGGACGTGGCTGTGATGTAGTAATTGGAATGTTCGTAAAGTTACTTAGTAAAGTTGCTTATGCTAGTCAAAGAATGAAAGGAACTCCCGGCCGCTCTCTCCTCCTGCGCCACCTCCACTCTTACGCTAGCCACACATTTACACACACTCGTCTCTTTAGCCTGGGAATTATTTGTAAGTCAGGTAAGTTATTAGTGTCCGCTCCTTACGCTACCCTCGCTTAATTATACACACATGTTGTACATGGAATCAATGAGTAATTATCGCTAAGTAATTGTAAACTTGCTAATTAATTCGTATGCTTTGAATTGGGAAGGATTGGTTCGTTGGGAGGCTGAAGGAGCACTGCATGCCCCTTCAAGGGATTTCGGGAGGGACAAGGACTCGAATCTTCAAATGGAATACACAGATTAAGAATGCGTAACTACAGCCTAAGACTTTGAGAGGAATTTTACAAGAATTTATCCGCCCGCAACTTCCTCTTCACACACCGAGTCCTAATTCACGAGACTTGTACAAAATATCCACGCCCCAAACACACTCGCCTCGCTTTCCCCTTTTCCCCTTTCACAATTCCCTTCCACAGCCACTTCACTTACGTCCGCATCCATCCCACCCGCCACTGCTTCCCACGCTTCATGCGACACAACACTCGGCTCCTTTCCTCGTCCTCCAAGCGCCTTCTCTTCTCCCTCCACTCACGAACAAGTCCAAGTGTCGCTGGAATGCGCGGCGCAGGTTTGGAAGTTTCCGTTATTAATTTTGGAATATTTCAGTTGGTTTTATGCGAGATGAAGTCGGGAGTGAATAAATAAGCAAGTGTTGGTGCAGGACATAAAGGAGCGGGCGAGAGAATAACTTTTTACTCTCATCACACACTTTCACGCCTTGAAAACGCAACTGAGCACTTGCTTTTTATTCCCTCGCCAAACTCCACCCCCGCCCCAACTTCCCCTCCCTCGTCCTCCCCTTCCACGTCCCTCAACCCAAGGTCAAGAGTTCACGTGTCACGCTTTCCATTTCTTGGATGACTTTCCTGGGGTGGCCGTGGAACTGTTGCTCGAGGGAAATGAACAAGTCTTTGAAGTGGAAGTTGGTGAAAGTTTGTTTGGTTGAGGGAGAGCGGGAAGACTTGGAGGCGTGGGCTAATGAGTGCACGGAGAAGCTTTCCTTCAGTTGTGCCGCTTGTTTTGGGGTTGCGTGTTCCGTTGTTCCGAGGCGTGCTCAGCTTGTCCTGCGGTCCGTGGTTGTAATTGGAGTTGGGGCTAATGGGACAAGAGTCAATTAATAAAAGGGAAGGAGACATGAAATTTAGGCGGGAGTTTTGGAGTGTTCGGGGACTCGGTGGTGGAGAAAGTGCGGGTGAGTTGGAGGACTGAATGTGGAGGTGAGCGTGGACTTGAAACACGCTGTGGTTGTGTGGAAGGTTGAGGGTGAAGTTACGTTGCGGACTGGAGCTGGAGGAGGTGGAGGCGGAGCGTGGGGAGGAGGAGCGACGTGCCGAGGAGGAGCGCCGTGTCTGAGAAGAGACTGAGCCAGTGCTGGAGGAGACTTGGGGGAAGCGCTGACGACGACGAGGCCTGTGCCGCTTTCCTTCGTTGAATCGCCGCGATTTTGTCGCCCGAGAACAAGCCGGAGGCTGCGGAAGGAAGAGAGAATTAGAAAAGGCCTCAGATTTGAATTCCCTTCCCACACTCACCTTGCGACACGTACACATAAATAGACGCTGGCTCAGCATGGGCGGTTTTGCAAGTGTAGTTCCCAGAGTCTGTTGTCCGGGCATCGCGAATCGTCAGTCTGGAGTGAGTTTTGCTCCCAGGCTCCGTGTGCACCGACACTTCCCGGGAACTCCCGTAATTTATCATGCGGTCGTTGTGGTACCAAAAGATGAACTCTGGCGGCTTCGGACTCTGCAACAAGAAAAACATGACACGAGTCAAACTGAAAAATGCTTCCTCGGAAGACTAAGCCTCGGGGAAGGCGGATAATTAAAAAGATATTAGACTTGTGACCGGGACTTGTGCCCTCACAAAGACTTGCATTAATCAACCGCCTTATCCCAACTTTCTCCAAAAATCCAACGTCTAAATCACTCTGGGCTGAGTGGGAGAAAGCGAAGAAAGCGAAGAAAGCGCCTAATCCCGTTGAAAAATGGAAATGAAATGCTCGGGACTTAATGTGTGGGACGACAACTGAGCCACTTCTCCACACCAAATAACATGACAATGCCTGTCTCGCTTTTAATCTCCGGCTCCTCACACCCAAAGCCTTGTCTTTCCCGAATATTCCACTCACAATCCCAAGTCACCAACAGCCGCGATCACTCCACTCCTCAACAGCGACGAACGTCATTAGAAGAGAAAGGCGAGCAACGTTCCGATGCACTGGGAGAAAGTGGGGAAAGTTGACGTGGAGAAAGCGTGTCTGAAGCCTGTGGCTTAGCGATCTGCACAAGCCAAGAGCCACGGAGCTTAATGAGAAAATAATCTGCGCTCGTGTCCTTTGGCCGTGGAGAGGAAAAGGGAAAGTTGAAAAGAGTGCAGCCCGCAACCCGTCCTTGGCTTCAGCTCACATCAAACGCCACTCAGGCCACGCACAGCCCGCTTAACCACACACTTGCTCGTCCAAAGGGAGAAATGCAAGTGCACCCTGAGCCAAGGCTCTCTCTCCTTCCCTGTCACTTTCTCCGCTAAGTTGCTGTGGACGCGCTGTTGGTGAGACTGGAAGTGTCGGTTGTTTTGTGAGGAAAGGGTGCGAGTGACGGGTGAGTTGGTGAATGAGCCACAGGACTTAACGCAGTCGCTTGAAATGGCGTGAGCGTGAATGAGACGCGATTGCTAATTGCGTCCCATCCCAAACACAAGTGAAAAAGATTGTCCGTACGCCGTGTGCATGTGAACAACTGGAGAGCGAGGGGAAATGTTTCCTTCTGAGTCCACGTCTCACTCGACTCGGAAATTATGCAAAGACGAAAATGATGGGATTTACTTTGGTGGCTGGAAGGAAAGGATCCGAAGGCGTGGTGTAATGAATTAGGAAAGGAGCTGCGGAATAAATTGAGTGGATGGCTGTTGAGTGATGGAGTGGCCAGGAATGCCCTTGGACTGGAGGGGAGTTCCAGGGCCTCGGACGTGGGTTGTGTGCGTGCGTAGTTACTTATTCGCGAAGGCGGTCGTGGCCGGAATTGTGAATATTTCCGCGCTTGGAATTCTCGTCATGTGTTTGGGTCGTCAAGTGAAATCCTTGGCTGGAGATTCCCCTTGAAAGGCCTCGTGAGTGAGGAAAAGGTCGCTGCGTCCATTCCAAGTGCTTCTCTCCTTCCCTTCCCCTCCACACCTCGCCACTTCCCTCAAACACTCCACACAAAAAAAGTTGCTTGTTCGCTGACGGATGGTGCAGGATTCGGTTTGATTTCTCCGTGGCACTCGAGGCTCCAACGAACCGTCCTGTCACCGCTCGTCCCGTCGCCACTCAAGAGTGTGTGTCCAGGCGGAAAGAAGCCAAGAAGGCGCCAAGTCCAGAGCACAGGATGAAATTACAAGTTGATGGAACCTCAACGCGAAACTGGAGCAACCGCAGGGACTCTCCCAAACTTTCCGCAGTTCCTTCCTCCACAAACAAATGCAGGCGTGAATTTGAAAGCACAAGAGCCCGTCCCAGTCTTCCTCCCACAAACCAAATCCTCGTTATTTCCCGCACTCAATTCGCATTCATGAATTTTAATTAAATTCGTTAGCGCTAATATCATTTTATTTCAAAGGTGGCGTCATCCAATTATGCACTTGCAAATCAACTCATCAACGCTTCCGAGAAATCCGTCAGAGTTGCACATGAAACAATTCCGAACGTCGCTTTCACGCCGCTTAGTAACTGAGAGAATTGCGAGTGAGTGTTGGAGCAGACGGCGTCACGAGCCAAGCTAAAGGCGGGAGAGAAAGCTCGTGAGTTGAGATTCACGTGACTCGAGCGGAGGGAAGGGAAAGCGCTGGTTGAGAAAAGGCGCTCGGATGAGATTTGGGTTGGGTTCGTGCGTTGATTAGTGGCGATTGGATTTGGACGGGATAAATAAAAGAAAAGTGTTGGATGACGAGGAGGACAGAAATGAGGGAGTTGACGGGAGCGTGGAAAGTTTGTTAAGCTGCTGTGAGCGGAGTGTAAGGCACTTTGTCACGTCTCCATCCTCCCGCAACAATCGCACTCAAGAACGCGGATCTCCACCAGCTCAATGTCCACTCCTCCGTCCACATAAACGCCTTTCCACTTTCTCTTTCTTTTTTTCCAGCTGAGACAAAGAAGTTGCGAGTGATTGAAAAGCTCTTTATGACTCAAGTGAAGAGAGCGCTCATGTAAATGGAAACTTTCTTCTGACTTTCTCTCATGACACTCAGTCCATCGCACAACTTGTTCCTCCTCCTTCCGTCCACACAAACAAATCATTTCTTGAGTGCCTCACACTCTCTCCACAAATACAAAACTTTCATAATTCCGAACACGTGAAAGCGCTGATTACTTTCTCCACAAATCCACTCCCAATCCCACGCTCCGTTCTTCCCTCACAACGCAGGCCTTAAGGGTCTTGTCCTTCTCCAAGTGCCTCTTCCTCCTCGCAGTCACCGCTCCCAAAATCCCAATCTCAGTTGGGAAAGAATGGAATTTGGGGAATTGATGGAAGCGATGGACTGCGATGGAAAGATTGTTTGGGGAAGAGCGTGGGACTGCAGGGGAATGAAAGGGTGCGGAAGGTTTGGGATTACGGAGAGGCTTTTAGTTGGGAGTCCCGTGGGAGTGCGTGTGCTAATTTAAATGCGGGTTCGAGTGAAGACGTAAAAGAAAATCGGCGAGCACGGACAATGCGAGGAGAAAGTCGGGAGTGAAAGGTGAAGGTTTTAATGGATCAAAGAGTTTTTGATGCGGGCATAAAGCGAGAGTGACTGGAGGAAAGTGCTCCTCTCCTGCGTGTCAGTCCCACATCAAGCCTTGGCTTTCCGCCCACCACGCGCAATTGCGCTCAAAAAGCCACACATTCCACGGAACCCACGCTGCCCAGTCTTCTCCGCGCTCACTTTCTCCCGTGACAAAGCAACTTTCACTGAGTCCCACATCCGAACCGCACTCACCCACGCACCTGTCCACCCAAGCCGTGCGTGGAATTCCTCAGTGGAATTAATTCCCTCGTACGCTAATCGCCACAGCTTTTAACTCTCGCTCTGTTTCCAACACGAAACTTGCATTCGCCTGTCCCTCGCTTTGCTGGAGAAAGCATTAAGTTTTATGCGGGCTTCCGGCTCAACTTTCCTCAGTCGTCCTCATTCTCCTCGTTCCACTCTCGGAGGCCTTGGATAAAAGTGAAAGGAAAGTGAATTACCTTCTCGATAATGCAGACGAGGTTGATTGTGCTCCCTTGCTCCACGTGATACTCTCCGTTTCCCAGGATGAAGGCCTCTGGGACGGCGATGAGGAGGTGCACCAGATAAGAGACGATCCCCGTCCCCGTTGACACCTGCAACAATCAAAGACGAGGATTAAGGAAACTCTTGAAGGACCAGGCAAAGGCGTGGGTAAGGATTTGGGGGAAGAAAGAGGAACAATCCCTCAGTTTCCCCGCCAATCGATCCATCAATTAAGACTTGGCCCAGGGGAGAAAGTTGGAGGAGAAAGTGCAGTCGCCTCTTGCATCCCAAGTCAGAGGAAATTCTGTTTCTCCGGACACTTGCTCGTCTTTCCGCTTCTCAGTTGCTCACTCAAAGGCGCATTAGGCTTAGCGAAGTGGAGAGAAAGCGTCGGACTTGGTGAAGGGAATTGAGAGAGCGACTGCACTTGACCGGCCACTGGCTTCGTGAGGATTACGCGAGACAAAGGAGCGAGAGATGGAATCGATTTTACAAGCACATTCATTAATTACGCCGTGTAAGTACAAGGCTCCGGCCTCCTCTCCAAACCCTCGCTCCACTCACCTTCCCGTCCATTCTGTCGCTCGGGAATTTGTCAAGTCTCGGGAATGTTTTCTAATCGCCGACTCCCTCACACATGCAATAGCGTCGTTATGAAATGCGAGCGGGAAAGGATCTCGCGACTATGAAAAACAAATCAGGGCTAATTCCCATTACCGATTCATTCCGCCCTTCGCCAACTTTGGTGCAGCGAGTGCGAAAAACTTTGGAATGCGAAGGAAATGTCGGAGGGAAATTGATGAGTCGTGTCCAAAGCCAACCTTCCCGCCTTCCAATTAAAATCCCCAGAAAAATGAATTAAGCCGAGGCAATTAAAGGCGATTCGCGAGTTTATAAAACGTCCTCGTAAAAGTTGGCAAGAAAAATGTGGGCTTGGGTGACAGATGCGGGGCTGGCGAGTGCTGGGAGAAAGTCAAGGCTGGAGGAAAGCGTTTCCAGATGCGCACTGCACTTGCACGCATCTCCCGAGACTCGGTTCGTAATTTTAATAATTTATATTTATAGTCCTTGTCCTGGATACTCGCCCATTTCTCCCTTCCCGTCTCCAAGTCTGCGATAAAACAGCGACGGATTCCGAACCAACGACTGCAACTTTCTCCATTTGAATTTCTCCCTTTTATTGCATTGTTTCGCTCTGAGTGCGTATTGAGTGCCGTTCGTCTCTCTCCGTCCACATTCCGCCAGCATTTTATTCCCACACACGCACGCATTTCCATCAAACTCATCAAATCAACAAAAGTCCAATTCGCATTCCTCGCAACTCCTCGCCTTGTTGATCATTTGTCGGAATATTCCGAAGGAACAACTCGAGTGGGGACTCCTTTATGGCCTTGGCTTGTCATAAAGGGACGGAGGGACGCGATAACGCACTGAGAACCAACGACAGCACCAACACCTCCACCTCCCGCAAATCCTCCGCTTGTCCCGCTCTCCGCTAATCCTCACTGCAAACAACTCGAATCCTCCGTCAACAGCCCGAGGCTCTTTGTCCCGCTCATCGCCACAATCCTTTCGCCATCGCAAATCCTCCGCTTGTCCCGCTCTCCGCTAATCCTCACTGCAAACAACTCGAATCCTCCGTCAACAGCCCGAGGCTCTTTGTCCCGCTCATCGCCACAATCCTTCGTCCCACGCACTCCAAACACGGCCAAGAGTGACAAGTGACGAGTGTCGGGAATTCCGCTGAGAACATGCTCCGGACATGCGTTCCTTTCACACACCGCCTTTCACGAGGAATCTTCCGGCGCTTCGGATTTCTATCTTCTCGTCCTTTCACTATTCCAATATTTCCAAACGTCCTTCGCGAATCTAGAAATTAAAAGCCCTTCAGCTTCGATTTCCTTTGAGACGTGGAAATCTCAAGTGGCTTCGCTTGTTTCTCTCCAACTTATACTTTCCCCGCTCGGAAAGCAACACTGAAGCCCAGGAGCATCCTTCCATTCCCAGCAACTCCTCAAGCTCTGCACTCTCCCGCCCAACACTCACGCGCTCCCGCTCCACGGTCACAGTGCACGAGGACGTGGAGCTGGAAACGCTTGGAAGGAGCGAAGGAACGGGAGGATGCGTTTGTGAAGGACACGAGTGCTTTTTCTCGAGATGCCGGAGAGAAAGTTGTTTGGGGAAAGTGTTCCGCTTCTCACTTTCTAATTAATGACGCTTGGAGTTGACTGGGAACGAGGAAATGTCACCGAGAACAGGGAAAACAAAGCAAATTACACTCGGATGAGCCATCATGAAATTAAAGCGAGGAGAATTTCGATTCCGAACCCAATTCCGGATTCTTTCATTGGCGCGTTCCACCTTCAGCCGCCAACGCAAAAAGCAAAGCGTACTCTCGTGAACTCGTGAGTAAAAGGAAAGTGCGCGCGGAATGGAAAGCTGTTGTGAAAGTGACTCAATCGCTGTCTCGGCACTCGTCCTCAACAGAGCAAGTTGAGCGTATTTGGAGAAAGCATTGGAGCTTATCTCGCGTGGATTTGAGTGAGCCGAATCCTCGGCGGATTTCCATCGTGGACTTTGGGATGGAGGAGAGGAGGGAGAAAGGGACGGGAAGTGTTTCCACCGCACGCTTTCTTTGTGTGGGCTGTTTTGCGGATGGAGTTGTGCGTGTGGAAGAGAAAGGTTTGGTGGAGCGAGACAAACAAGTGTTGGTTTTGCGAGGAATTGGAATTGAACGGCGGCTGATTCTCGAGATACGCGGAGGAAATCAACATCGAGGCTGAGGCTGTGGGAATTATGCGGAAGCACGCTGTTTGCATCCGAGTATTTGGCGAATGTCTGAGTGAAATGCGGGAGTGAAATGTTGTGTGTTGGATTCGGACGTTAATGATTATAAAAATTGGGCTGGGTGGAAGTGGCTCGGAATTGATTATGAAATAAAATGGAAATGCGAGGACAAAAGGGAATAAGGAGATGTGGGCCACGCGGGAAAATACAAAAATATTCAATGAATAAAATTTCAATTTTAAATTTGTGATGAGGTGCGTGGATGGGAGGAATGGGCGAGTGAAAGTGGGAGAAAGTGGGACTGCGTTGTGTGCTGGGGCTTTGCATGGGGAATGACAACAGGTTCTGCGAGTTCTCTCTCATTGAGTTTCTCTTTTTCCAGCATTCCTTCCGCCCTTCCAAGTGTTTGATTCAGGAATTTATTTATCCGCGTCACTATTTGACACTAAGCAGAGACGAGAGAGAGACGAGTGGAAATTTCGATTTCGATTTGCATCATTCTCCCTCACTTTCTCTTCCATTCCACTTTCATTTTCCCTTTCATTCTCATTCCATTACCACTTTCCCCACTTTCCCCACTTTCTATCTCGGCCAGGAGCAGAGACAGCGACGGATTGGCTCGGAGAAAGGACACGCGGGCGAAAGCTGAAGGGACGGAGCTATTAGCATTGATGTGCTCTCCTCTCCCTCAACCTTTCTAAATCTACTTACCTACACTCACTTCACTCTCACTCGGCTTTCACCAGCACTTTCTCTCTTTGTTCACAGCTTCCTCCTTTCTCTCAGTCGCTCTCAATTTCTTTCTATTCCCTCACTTTATTATGTAATTCACAGCCCGATCTTCTTTCTCCTGCACCCAGTACTTAGCGAGACAAACGACCGCCGTTATTTACAACCGTCAAAATACAATTCTATTTCCAGCCTGGCCACTCACGACTTGTTGCGCACGCGTCCCAAACACAATGTCCAGGGAGCTGGCGATGGACAGGATTTTAATGCGGGACTGGAATCCGAAGCGACGTCGGGACGGAAAGCAGAGCTCCAAGTGGACTTGGGATGCGAGCGCTGCCGAGTGAAACGTGGACAAGTGGAAATTGAAGCGGACGGCCGAGCATATGCACCACAGCCACGTGGAGAGAAAGCGAAGAAAGCCACACGGACTCACAGCCCATTCCTCATCGCACTGTCAGCCTCCATAAAACTTGACGTTCGTCTTGTTCCGTGGCGGGGATTTCGCCAGACTTCCCATTCACACACATCATCATATTTCTCCATTCCTCTCAACTTTTTATCTCTCAAACTAAACCCCCGCACTTCGCTCCTGGCCTACTTTCTCCACTTTCTCCACTTTCTCCACTTCCTCCTCTCTCTCCTCTCTCTCCTCAGTCCAAGCTGGAAATCCGCGATGCAAGTGAAAAAACTAACAGCTCAACTTGTCTAAATGGTAAATGATGGTTTAAAGGTAAGTGCGGGAATCACTCGCTCTACTTGGACACGGAATTATCCAGTCCCGCCTTTCCCCGACTCTCTCACCTTTCGCCCTCCACTCCTTGAGTGTCATTGAGAGGAAAGCATGACTTTGGGATGACGTGGCATTCAAATCTCTTGTTTCCATTCCCTGTCAACTCACACTTGAATTCAGACGACAACAGACGAAAGTTGTCCTCACTTGACTCCAAGTCCTGTCTTGTTTATGTCCACTGAATGCTAATTCCGAGGATTTCTTGAGCACATTTTTTGATTAGGTTCTGTGAGTTGGTGCTGAGTTGGCGGAGAGGACGGGAACGTTTGAGTGTGGATCTCGTAAAGTGCTCACGCAGCACTTGCTCCACTCGAGTTCAACGCGTGAAATACTCGCCAAGGGTTAAAGCGAGCGAAGAAACTTTGTTAAGTGCGAGGGAAAGGAAGGCGTGAGTGAAGGACAGTGCAGGAGTTGCACTTTCCCTCATTTCACTTACAATCGCCCACTCCACCTGCCAAAGCAACGACCTCCTCAGACTTACTCGCATTGTCATTTCTCTGAGAGCATTTCCTGGGCTCGCTTTGAGTCGCAAGTCATTCGCAACTGCGGTTTGAGGAAGGAAAAGTCGTTTGTGAATAAAAAGAGGAACGGGGACGGGAGATGTGAATGTTGTGAATGCGTTGTTGGTGGGACGGTGGGATGTTGTGTGTGCGAGGTGAAGGAAGGACAAACGGCGTTGTGGGAACGAGGCTCGTGTCATGTGCCATTCGTCAGCCGAGAAACAATGGCCGGCCATCAAGTTGAAGGATGCGGAGAAAGGACAGCTGTGGATTTCTCAAAGTGAAGCGCAATGCGAATTCCAAGCATCTCCTCAGCACTTCCCGTAATCGCCTCCGTTAATGTCCTCCTCACAAGTCCACGAACGGACACTGCGATGCAAGCGAATCTTCAACAAACCTCCACTGAGGATTTACTGGCGACGAACTTTGACTGATTTCAGGCCGCGTCCTTCGTTTCGCTCGCCGTCTCTCCTCAAGCCAAAACATCCTTGAAAAGAGAAAGGCGCGCGTGTGTTTGGGCGCGAGTGTTTGGTTGAAGGAAGGAGGACGAAATGTTAAGGCGTCGGGTGTTGTGTGTTGTGGAGATGAGGCTGTGTGAGGAATTGGCGGGTGGTTTGACTCCGCCTCAACTGACGGGAGTCTGGTGAAAAAGTTGGACAAGTTGTGGTGAATGGTGACTGACCTGACATTCGTAGGTGCCGTTGTCTCGCTTCTGCACGAACTTGATCTGGAGCGTCCACTCGTCGGAGCCGTCGGCATGGAGCACGTGGAAGCGCTCGTCGTTTGTGTAGGTGGTCTTGCCGGTGGTGAGAATGTGCCAGTCCCGCCGGCGGATCCAGGAAATCTGGAAGAAAGTCACAAGTTGATTAACATGAGGATGCACTCGGAGAAAGTGAGTCATGAATGAGAATGAGGAACGGGAGGAAGGGATTCTGCATGTGGAGGAATCAAAGGAACGGCGCTTTGAAAAGAAGAGGAAACGAGACAAGAAAAGTCTTGTAAAATCCCCCGGAAAGACGCCGAGTGCGGAAGGAGCGGAAGGAGCGGAAGGAGCGGAGGAACGGCGGCACAGCAAGTCCAAACGCTCGTCAAAATGCAAATCCACATGAAAACTCGGCCGCATAAATTAAAGGAAACTCCCAAGTGAAGGAATGGACCGGAGTCAACGCGCAGCGCCTTTCCTTCTACCAGCACTTTCTTTCCGTTCCTTTCACTCTTTCACACGGACCACTGAGGCCTGACTAATCCGCGAATCCCGCGTTTCTCTCTCTCGTCCACGCTTCTGCGCTCCAAATACCCGCATCAGAGTCACGTGAACTTCTCCCGCACAACTCTCGCCAATTTATCACAAACCAACCTTCCACTTGACCAACTTTAAATTCAATTTTTATCTTCCTTTCACCCTTTCCTTTCACTCTTTCCTTTCACTCTTTCCTTTCACTCTGTGCTTTCACTCTGTGCTTTGACTGGGCGATCAATATTTGGGATTACTTGGCGATTTGTCGCTGACACTCATTAAGAGCTGCCGTTTGGTTTGATGTGGTTGTGGTGCCAAGTGGAGGGACATGAACTGTCCACTCGCCGAGGACGAGGATTTGCATGTTTAGTGGGGACGGGAGTTGGGAGTGGGAATGTTTTGGAAGAAGTTGTTTCACGTCCTCATGCCCACGTCAGGCCTTGGATCCGCCGTTACTCGGGCATTTGAGATGCAGAGCGGAATGCTCGTAAAAAGGGATAAAGGAAATGGTAAAAGGAGGAATTTGAATGGGAATTGCGGGAATGTCTCTAATGGCTCCGTCGTCTCGCTAAAGGCTACGACGCTGGGCGAGTGGATTCGAGTAATCGCGCCATTGGAATGCTCTCCGTTCCCAGCCCAACAGCCACAGCTCCGTCTAATGGCCACCCTCAATGCCCGAGACAATCCCAACGCGGATTCCTCCGAACCTCTCACTACAAACCATCAACACACCCAAAGCCTCTTCCCATCAAATCCCAAACAATTCTCCTTTTTATTCCGTCCTCAAGCCTCTTCTGCATTTCTTCATCTCGACTTCTCTCTTTCCAACAATCCACTGAACCCCAAGAANTGGCCACCCTCAATGCCCGAGACAATCCCAACGCGGATTCCTCCGAACCTCTCACTACAAACCATCAACACACCCAAAGCCTCTTCCCATCAAATCCCAAACAATTCTCCTTTTTATTCCGTCCTCAAGCCTCTTCTGCATTTCTTCATCTCGACTTCTCTCTTTCCAACAATCCACTGAACCCCAAGAAGCGCCGTTGTTTGAACCAAGCCACAGCCAACACTGCGTCAGCATCACTCAGTCGTTGTTGTGGACGGAAGGAGAAGATGAAGACGCGGTGGATGTGAAGGAAGTGCTTAAGGAGTGCGGATGTGTGAAGGCGATTGGAAGGACTGCGTGTGTTAAATGACGCCATGACTGGGAACTGCTTCTGTGGATTTCCAGGACTCAAGAGCATTTGGAAGGAACGTGTGCGGAGTCGTTGTGGATTTTCCGTGGAATTCCTCGTGTCTGTGTTTGTGTGGCGCTTATAAAATGCGAGCGTGTGTTGGGAAGTGTAAATGGGGAGGGCATATGCGTCCAGTGCTCGTCAAGTGCCCTGCAGGCGTTGTTAATTCAAATGGCGGTGATAAAGAGTCGGTGAATGGGTGACGAGAGGAGCGTGTTGCGCTTTTGCGGGGACTCTTCGGGGCCAGGAGACGGCGTTGAGGACGACGGAGATAATTGAGCGGTGGTTGCGGACAGCGTGAGGAAATTCCCAGCCTCGTCACTGTCAACTCCAGGGCGTGAGCAAGTGCATAAAAGGAGCATTAGGAGAAAGTCGCTTTCTCCGCTTGTTGCTCTCCACTTGTTCTCTCACCGCAACACAGACGCAGCTGTTGGCTTTCCTGGTCACAAATGACCTTCGTCCGCTCCCTTCACAGCTCCGAACGCGTTGAGCGGAGAGCGCTGTTCCGAGGTTAATTTGGCTGAGAAGTGAATGGAAATCACCGACTCCATCGACCGCCTTTTCAATATCCACGCACACCTTCGCCCTTCAAACTCTCCTCCGTCCACCCGATGCTCCATCAAAGAAAGGCCCGTGGATTTGGAAGCATGTGATTGAGCTTGGGACGGAGCGACTCTTTCCCTACGCTAACCACAGCTGTGCTCGGAGTTGAAACGACGACGTGCGGTTGAGTGCGAGGAGAAAGCTCCTGCGGCCGAGAGTGAAGGGAAGTTGTGGAATTGCGGGGAACGAGGAATGCGAGTTTTTGTTTTTGGTTGCGAATGCCTTGAATCTGGAGCGGATTATCGCACGCCATCAACGTAATTGGTCCAACTTATGAAATTCCTCGTCAAGTCTCTCAAATCAACTCCCGGCACATGCACGAACAACCGCAGCCTCCGAAATCTCACTCTTTCCAAATGTCCACGACTTGATGACTTTTAGGTTAAGGCGCGAGGATTTGAGGGAATTGCTTGTGAGTGACGTTGTGCCGAGTGGGGCGACTGGAGTCCGGGGAGAAATGCATTCATTCCGTGATTGCGGACAGAAGAACGGACTGCGGAGCATCGGCTGAAAGAAGCAATTTGTGGCGTTTAATTCGTGGACGGCGATGCGAGAGAAATGAGCCCCGGACGTGCCTCCGTCGGAGAATTTCATTTTGATTTTTTGATCAAGTGAAAGTTTGATTGAGTGGAGAGTGAAGTGGAGGGAGAGAAAGAGTCCGCGGAGCTCATAATCGTCCTCGGACCAATCAACAATTCCAAGGGAGACTTTCCGCATCGGCTCCTGCCTCAGTATCACTTTCTCCTTGTTTATTTATTTCCCGTGACTGAGTGACGAGCGAAGATGGGGACGGGGCAGAGCGCGTTATTAAAATCCTCCTTTGATTTCCTTTCTCGGCACACATTCAAATTGCTCGAGTGGAAAGAGAAACCAATTCCGTTTTATTTCTCTTTGCTGTGTGTTTGTTTAGGAGCTGTTGGTGGGTCTGTGGTGAAGGGAATTGTGGGCAGGTGAAAAAAGTTGACTTACGGATCGCTCGCCCAAGTTGCGGACTTTGCATCGGAGGAAGGCGGTGTCGCCGAGAGGGACGGTCACGTTGACGCTCGTGTTGTTCTCGAAGGGATTCTCGGCCAGTCTTTGCAACTCCTCAAAGCTCGAGTACTGCTGACTTGCCGCTGATTGATGCTCGAACCAAATCTGACGCCCGTCCACATGGCCCAGCATTCCTACGCACAAAACAAACATCAGTCAACACTTTCTCCACAACAATCCTCAATGCCTCGGGTCCATTCCCGCATCCTGCCAAATCTCAAAGCCACGCCCGGGAGAAAGGAGAGAAAGGAGTGAAAGGAGTGAAAGCGTCCCATGCAGTCGCGTGGAGGAGGAAAGGAGAAAGGAGAAAGCGTTTGTTTGCGAAGATGTTTCTCGGTTTGTTTCTGCTGCTCTGGCAGATTTTTGTCAAGTGAGGGAATTGTGTGGAGAAATGTTTGGGAAGAATAGACAGGAGTGGGTTAGCGGAGGAGCGTGTGGTGCATGTTAATGCCAAAAGCTTCCTTTCCTTCCTTTCACTCGACTCAAAAACAAAGAACATGTTGTTTCCGCTCTCCGGCCCTCCTCCCAAGCCTCCTTTCGATTTATTGGTTTCCTCCACTGAGCGCTTTATCATTTCACTCAATGTCTCGCATCCATCGCTTCCTTTCCCCTCCACACGCTCCGCTACACTCCCCACAACTTCCACTTTCTCTCCAGCGCAGTCTTCTCCTCCGCACACTCGGCAATCCGAAACAATGACAGGCACAAGTGAAAGTGGATGCGAAGGCTGATGCGGGCCGATTTCCAATTGATTTCCTTCTTTGGTCCAAGGGCTTGGGGAGATAACGCGAATTAGCCCAAGGAGCAGCTCTGATTAAACAAGCCCCTGGAATATGTCAAGAGATTACGCGATAGTCTCCTACAACCACTTCATTTCCCACACACACTCCCATTTATCTCTTCCCTCCACTTCCCCACTTAAACCCACTCTGACTTTCTCTCCCGTCCACCTTCACCTCCGTCTCTTGTCACTTCTCCCAAAACTCATTCCTACCACAACACAAACCGGAGAATGACCACACAAAGAGCGAGTGCGTGTGGCCGAGTTCCTTTCTGCATAATCCAACAAGCCCAACATTCAAAAGGCCGGAGTGGAAACGCCTTTGATTGCTTATTCGTCCAGGCATTCGCTCTTCTCTCGCAAGCGTCTCTTTCACAAACGCCGCAGCTTTACTCGTCACGTGTCCATTCTTTGGGAACGTCTCTCTCACAACGAGTGGAGTCAAGTGCGGGCTTCGGAGGACGAATGACTCAGGGCCACCCTCGACTCGAGCAACTTGATCCGCGTTGAGGAATAATTGCGAGGGAATGCGTTGGTGGAAGTGCTGAGTGACAGGTGAGGCTACGGAAGGAGCGCTTGGACGAATGACTCAGGGTCACCCTCGACTCGAGCAACTTGATCCGCGTTGAGGAATAATTGCGAGGGAATGCGTTGGTGGAAGTGCTGAGTGACAGGTGAGGCTACGGAAGGAGCGCTCTCCTCATTCACGCCTTCATCAACAGCAAGTCGAGGTTGGAGGGAATGGTGGATTCGTGTCGTGGATGCTCCACGCATTCCTTCCCAAACTTCCAACGACGACATTCCTCAGCTGAGCATGTAGTCGCTTATGAGTAGAAGGAAGGGAAGGAATTAAAATCCGTGAAGGTGTTCACGTGAGTCCAAGGTGAGCCGTTCTCGGAATTGACACAAGCCCAACTTGTGACGCCTTTCAATGTTTCCCAAAACTTTGCGTTTAGCTTTAGCCACGCATTATTCACGCTCCGGCAGAAATAACGTTCGTTGGATGTTTTTATTTGTTCGTTCATGTTTCAACATGAGCTTGGCTTTGGGCTCCATAACTCGGTCTCATCCCGTGCGCCTTCATGCACCCCACGGAGCCTCGACGGAATCCAATGGAAGAGCAACAAGGAAAGAGCAAATCAAAGTCAGGCCATACATTTGTGGCCAAATGAGGCGAGTGCGTTTTTTGTTCGCGTCTCGCTTTCACTTTCCCAACACATGCTCAGGAAAGATGATCGTGTCCACGGCCAATAATTCCTCCTCAAATGCCACAGCGACGAAATTCATTTTCAATGCTGGGCTCGAGTGAATTTGTGGGTTGATCCGTAACCGGCACTGCTTTCACTTTCCATAAAGGACATTAGCGGTTCAAGTTACGATTAGTCGCTCACACCTCAGCGTCGCGTAGTTCCGTGGCTTGGAGAGGAGACGGGGACGAGGACGAGGTGCCGGTGGAGTTGATGAGGGAAAGATGAGGCGTAATTTGGATGTTTGGAGATGATTTGGCGAAAGGGCAAGTAAAGTTGAAATGGACGGAGAAAGTGAAGAAAGGAGGGAAGATTTGTGCGGGTGAAAGTGGAAAGGAGGAGTGAATGGAGGATCATGGGCTGGTTTGGTAATTAAGGGAAAGTTCCCCGCCCTCCCTCGTAATTGGATAATGACTGAGCGGAATTAAAATAAATATTTATGCAGACTGCGATTAGAAATAATGAATTAGGATGCGAAGAGGAGGCGTGTGTTGGAGGCGTAATTAACTTTGTGCTCGGATTGCAATTGCAATAATTCGGGAATAATTAAATTGGAAAGGGAATCATTTGGCGTTTATTATTTCAGCTGGCGCTTGTAATTTGATTGAAAGGGTGGCTGCGAGGACGTGGAGGAGCTGAAAGGGCAACGGCGGTGTAATCAACCCACGAATAAACTACCACACGCTTCTTATTTATTCCGCACAATTCAAAGAGGCCGCTATTATTTCTCCATCAGCGAGTCTTTCACTCCTGCCTCTGAATAATCCCGCGTGGGAAGAATGCGAGCGTTGACGTGGCTCTTGTTGTTTTCTCTCTCATTCCAGGCCAAGTGTCGTGGGGAAGAATGTGCGAGGAGAAAGTGCTGTGAGGACAGAGCGAAGGCGTTCTCTCCATGCATTTATCTCTCCTCGCACTCAATGACTTCCAAGGCCCGCTTTCACTTGACACGGAATTTATGCGCATGCATATTCCCCGCACTCCACACGTTGCTCTTTAATGGATCACCTCGCTAATAGAACGCAATGAATTAAATCCCGAATCCCATTACTCCCTCTCATCGATTTCCAACTCTAAGTCATCTTCCCCACGCACCCACAAACAGCCACTTGATTCTCTTCAACAGTCGCTCGCTTTCTCTCCGCTGACACATACAATGGCAGCTACACGACGTCCGCATCAACTTTACGCTCTCTCTCTCTTGCTCCATTATTTATTCACCGCCAAACTTTCTCTGACACAATTGTCAATTTGTCGGAATGGAAAGAGGAGCGAGTCGCATGAAAGTTGCATGGAACAGCCGAGACTTTGTCCGTGGAAGCAACAGCACGAGCAACTCTTCCCACTTTCCCATCAAACTCCCATCCACAGCCACTTGTCCCTCTCATTACCAACCACAGAACCCACGGCTCCTCTGTCTTCTTCTTCCACTCACAATCCGCCCAATGCACGGCCAAGAAGGAGCGCCTGTGGTGGGGACTTAGCGTGGACCGTGAGGAGACGTTCTTTGGAGTGACGCGTGTTCGGAGCCGGAGATTGATGGATGGGGAGGAGAAAGGTCTGCGTTTCCCTTCCGTACACGCGTCAAGGGTTCAGAGGAAAGCAACGTTCACCTTCTGTCACTCAGTGGAGAGAAAGCGGAGAGAAAGCAAAGAGAAAGCGGAGAGAGTTGGGGAAGAAGATCACCTTTGGGAAGGACCTTTGAGGTCAGGAAATATCATAAATCTTTCATAAATTGATGTTGGAAATGGAATGGACTAGGAAAGTTTTTGTTTGTACTTGGAAGAAAGTTGAAGTTTTTTGGTGGTGTTGGTTGCTACGAGTGCCCAGAGACAAGACAAGACAGCCTCATAATGGAATAGACCTACATAAAGAGAAAGTGCTCGCAACTCTCGCTCCCTTCATATAAATACTTTCTCTTTGCATTCCATATTCAGCGCCTCCTCTTGACTTTCTCCTTCGCTCGCAATCAGTCACACCTGCCCTTCCATCTCAGCCCCACTTTCACTTCCAACTCGGACCATCAAGTCATTCGCGCTGTCACAATCTCCGAATGTCAAGGTTCATGACTTTCAGAGGAGCGGTGGATGTGGAAGGTGCGGGACACGACGGGAAAGTCCTTCCATCTAAGCCCCACTTTCACTTCCAACTCGGACCATCAAGTCATTCGCGCTGTCACAATCTCCGAATGTCAAGGTTCATGACTTTCAGAGGAGCGGTGGATGTGGAAGGTGCGGGACAGGACGGGAAAGTAGAAGGCGATTTGGTGAGTGGAGTGAGCGATGACAGGAAGAGATTTCGAATGGCTTTAGTTGTGAGTGAGGTGAAGGGAGGAGTGAGCTTGGGTTGGGGGATTGGGAGAAGACAAGGTGAGATCCTGCGTTGGTAAAAGAAGCAACAAGATTTGTTTCCATTCATTACTGCGTTGGAGCGAGTGTTTTGGATTTCTAATGGAGTTATGTTATTATAACAAGAAATAAATTGTGCTCGGTGGAAGGCGAGTGTGGGACAATGCATTAGCGACGACGGAGCGAGAAAGCGGAGAGAATTAAACGGGCGGTGAATTTAGGAGAGGAATTAGAAAGACAGTCATAAATCACGAGGGAGCGAGGCCAAAGAGTCAACACAACCAACACACCTTTCTCTCCCACAAGTCAACTTTCTCTCCTTTCGTCCACCAGTCCCTCGTCCACTTTCACTCACGTCCAACTCATGCACTGCATGCGAGTCACTTCTCTGTCGCGCGTCACCTCATTTCTCATTCTGCATTCATGGAGCGCGCGGCGCTGAAAGGCTGTAAAAAGGGAAAGGCGGAGTTAAAGCGGAACGGAGCTGTGATAAAAGTGGAGGAGAGAATCGCGAGTGGAACGGGAGCGAGCGTCTTGAGTGAGGTAATGGTGATGAATGTGAGGAAATGAAGGGATTACGAGCTCAGCCGTGCATTGATTCCTCCCCGTCCCCTTTGCATAGCAATTGTCGGGGAAAGCAAGACGGAGAAAGTCCACGGTTATGTGCTCTGTCATATTGTGCTGAGGAGAAAGTGGAGAAAGAGGAGAAAGTGGAGAACGTGGAGAAAGAGGAGAAAGTGGAGAAAGTGGTATGATGTGACTATTGGTAGTTGGTGGAGGTGTGTGGTAATGCTGTGCTTATTGCTGGGCTCAGTCGTCGGAGTTATTTCATGGGCTATGAATAAAGATTTGATGTGTGAGTGTGTCTTGTTTCCATTTAAATGGCCCGAGTTCTAATGACTTCATTGGCCTCATTTGCTCCCGCATTACTTTCACCACGCCTGCCTCCAAAACATCGTCTTCGGAAGCGTTTGTGCGCCGTGGACGAATGGAGGGAGGAATTTGCATGGGAATGGACAGAGGGCTATTAAGTGTCAATGTCTTTTCTCATCTCGTCCCGAACCAAGCCTCGAGTCCACGCAACTGCCGCAGCACTCGCTCAGTCCCTTCACGCGCCAGTCGTCGCAACTCAATTCACTTTGGAATGCAATTAGCGCGGACGGAGCAACGGAACGCAGCGCAGCTCCTTGTCCGTCAAAGTGAAGGCGACTTTGAAATGAATAATTCCTCACTGACGTTCGATTGTGCGGTTGAGAGGCGAAGGGACGCGTAAATATTTGAGAGACTTTGTAACTTTGGTGGTTTGGGAGGCGTTGGATGGAGACTAATGCTTGGAATATTCTCGGAAGGAAGTTGAGCTGAAGACAAAGTGGAGGACGACGTGCGGAGGACGGAGGAAGTTCCGCTGTTGCTCCGTGAGTCTTCATTTCACTTGACTTCCCCATCCAAAGCTCAGTCATTAACGGCGATCGTGCCACGCATAATTTCTCCATTAAACTTAACGATAAGAAAATTAAGCTTCGCAAGACACTTTCTCCCATTCCATTTCTCACAGCTTTCTCCTTCCTTCTGCCGCAGCCATTCCCAACACATTTCAGGCCGTCGTTTCATCCACGCGACAGCTTCTCCGCACTCCTCTCCCTCCCGTCCCTCAAGTCCGCCTCACACAAAGCATCCGAGAACGGACGACACTCACGTTGCTGCTCACGGGATGTGCCCGAGGACAAGACGGAGGAGAAAGTGCCGAGTGGATTTGTCCGAGGAATGCGTCCCGCATTTTTCCTCTTTGTCCGCCTGTCCACCTGTCAACGGGAGTCGGACGGACATTAAGTGTCTTTCGCATTCCTCGGACATTTCTCCGTTCGTTCCCAAGTCACCTCGTGACACACATTCCGCATTCCTCCCTTCCCTCGTCCGCCTCCGCAGAAACTGCCCACGTTCCCTCGCAACATTCCCTGTCCGTCTTCCTTTCATTTCAGCGCCACACCTCAACTTTCTCTCTCCTTTTGTGGTTAGTTGTGAGGAGCGAGGCAGTGGCGTGGACGAGGCGTATGCAGAATCCGTCGCCCAGCAACCGCTTCCCTGGACACCCAGCATTAACACGGAATTAGGACTTGGCCATGAAGGGCCCGAATCCGATGCAAGGCACGAGCGGAGGAAGCGTCGCAGCGGAATTGCAATTAGAAGGAAAGACACGGAACGAGACTCGAATGGACTGCGTGGATGAGGAAAGAAAGGAACGTGGAGAGGAAAACTCCGGACGGAACTCAAGTGCTCCTCATCCCGAGTCTCTTCTCGTTTGTTTAAAGGTGCGGCGGGGAAGTTGGCGGAGGAACGGGAGATCGGGGCGGGCAATTGTGAGGAGTGAAAGGACATGAAGAAATGCTGACGTGGAAATAAGAGAACTAATTGCGTGGCTCTCACTGCTGACTGCTAATGCCCGAGGCTGATGTGGGAGAAGACGCAAGTGGCTCAACACACGCAGCCACAACACAACTCCGTCAACAGCCCCGGGCCCATTGAACCTCCGTGTGTTGACGTCCAAGACGGAAACGCCTTCGCTTAACACGACGACAACGGAAGGACCACAGCCTCCGCAGCCACACAACCCACACCACAACAAATCCTCCCAAGTCATTCTTCCTCACTCGAACAACGCGCTGGCCACGGATCACAGCATCACAGATTTCGTGAGCGTCTCTTGTCCTCGTCTTCCCTCACGCCCTCCAGTCATCAGAACCGGAATGACGGAGTGGAAATGCAACGGAAGATTAGCAAAGGAAATTTCCAGTGAATTCCTTCGTTCCAGCTGTTCCAGTCCTTCGAGTGAGTACACAGCCCTTTCTCCCCTTTCTCCCCTTTCTCCCATTTCTGCACTTGTTGTCCTTTCCTCGAGGCGGAATTTTCACGCATTATGCTCTGCGTTGGAGGATGACTGGGAGTGGAAATTACAAGAGCCTCTGCTCCGTCCTTGTGCTCTCAGTGCAATTGGCCTCGCTTTCCCCACACACTGAACTTTGGAGAAACATTTCTCGTGGAAGCGACAAGGCGAGAGACAAGGACGCTCCTGAATTCGGAAGCGGATCAAGAAAGTGGAAAGTGTGGTTTTGGGTTGAGACAAGGAATTGGGATTTGGAAGTGGAGCTCCTCCGTCCTTTCCCTTTTAACTCCAACACGTGCTCAGCCGTCGTCCCACTTGCACTTGCTCAGGCCTAATCCTCGGACAAATTACAACAACCCGCGCGCATCTCACTCAAAAGAAAGCCTGGAATTAATCACACGCTCTCCTTTGGCACTCACTCCCAAATTGAAAAGTCTAATGCTGGATTAGCGAAATGAGCGAAAAGGAACTGCAGACGAGTCAACGTCCATCTCTCCCAGCCACACACGCCATCCACTCCTCAACCACCCACAATTCCCACGCAATGTCCTCTCACCACACCGCATGCCTCCGTCAATTCTCTCGTCCGTCCTTTCCCTCGCCTGCATTTCCTTTCATTGACTTTGTCCTTCCTTCGCAGCTGTCGCAGTGACATTCAATGACAACACCTGAGACTGTGTCTTTATGCACCTCCGTCCTCTCACTTTCTCCCTCTCCTGTCT